>JAOTQH010046854.1:0-17504 GCA_025631255.1 Cornus kousa | reverse complement strand
TTTCTTTGATTGATCAGGGTTTGACCTTTGAATTATAGATAACAATATTCTCATTTTGTGGCGGTAAGAGGAATTTGGATCAGAGTCTTATTTGTTGGGGGTTACTGTCTCGGTTGTGATTCTGGATTAGGAATTTGAGTTGGGATTGTCAGCTATTGTTGAAAGGGAGGGGTCAAAATTTCAATATGAGAACTTCTTGGGCGGATTCTGTTGCTGCTGCTGAGACTGTAGTTTCTGGCAGTGGTAATAATGTGAGTGGTGGAGCTTCACGTCCCACCAAATCTGCTTATGTTCCACCTCATCTTCGTAAAAGGCCTGTATCGGAGACACCAGCTCCATCATCTAGTGGTCCAACATTAGGTAATGATAGGATGCACAGGGGAGATTCTAGGTCTGACTACGGGTACCAAGGTTATACTGGCGGTGGTCGGGTTGGTGGCGGCGGCAGTGGTTGGAGTGGCAGAGGTGGGGGGTGGGACCGCGGGAGGGGCCGAGAGGTAAACCCCTTCGGTAATGATGATGCAGAGCCTTCATTTGGTGAGCAGGAAAATACTGGTATAAACTTTGATGCTTATGAGGATATTCCAGTTGAGACAAGTGGAGATGGTGTGCCACCTCCTGTAAATACATTTGCTGAGATAGACTTGGGGGAGGAACTGAATCGAAACATTCGGAGGTGCAAGTATGTCAAGCCGACTCCCATTCAGCGTCATGCGATCCCCATTTCTCTCGGGGGTCGGGATCTAATGGCCTGTGCTCAGACTGGGTCTGGCAAGACAGCCGCTTTTTGCTTTCCAATTATTAGTGGAATTATGAGGGGGCAGTTTGCAAGACCACGTGGATTACGGACTGTGTACCCACTTGCTCTTATTCTCTCTCCTACAAGAGAGCTCTCGTGTCAGGTTGATTTGTTGCTATTTATTTATTTATTTATTAATTATTTAGGAAATAAAGATCCTTACATTTCATATTGACATGCAGATACACGAGGAAGCTAGAAAGTTTTCCTATCAAACTGGTGTCAAGGTGGTAGTTGTTTATGGAGGAGCACCAATCAACCAACAGGTTTTTATTGCCCTTTCAGTCTCTGGTCATATATGTAGAAGTATGAAATTGAGTTGCACGGTCTTAGTTCACAGTCACACTTGATTTTCATTGATAATGACTTTTGGTGTAAACTAAACAGTTTAAGATCTGTTTATGCATGAGTGGAAGTAACGCCTCTTAATGCCATCTTTTGATTTGTTTTTGGAGTTGATGCGTGTGTAAGTTGTAGCTCATGGATATTTAGGTCCTTTTTTTCCATTGATTTTTTTCTTTTCTAAAGTTTCTTTTGTTATTAAAAATCTAAATTGTCTTGTATAAACTTAATAAATAAAAATTAAGTTAAAGATGCTTGAGTATTTGATTTTTTGACCTTTCTAGTGACTTCGATATGTCATCAAATCCTTCCATTCCTTTATCTTATACTGCTGTAAATGGACCTTTATGAGCTTCCAAAATATTTTGTAGGCCATGACCAATGCCCCAATTGGTCTTATACATGTGACCTGCTTTTAGGAAAAAAATTGCAAATAGGAACTGAGAGAACTTCCCATTTATGTATACGATGAAACTTGCCTCCTAATGTGCCAAAAGATGCATTTTGTGAATATCTACTTTGAGATGCTTGTTATATGCATTTCAGAGTTTTGGAGTAGTGTTTTATTTTATTTTTAATGCCACTTACTTCCCTTTCTTTTTTAGAGAGCATTAATTTGATGTTTTGGGGTAACCAAAGTGTAGTGACTGTAGTCCAGAAGTTCCTGTACATCTACTTGCAAAATGGGGAACTCTGTGTAATGCTTTTTCTTTTTTCCACCAACACACTAATTATAGAGCACATAGGTTTTAGCAATACCCCCCCCCCCCCTCCTGTTTTTTTATTCCCGCAGCTAGCTGAAACTGGCCTACATTTTTTCCCATTTAACTCCGCATGTAGTAATATTGATGCAGGTTTATCAGTATGGATATACTCATGTTTGATTAGTCCAGCAAGTGCATTGATGTGGTAGTCTTGGTTATTGTCTATCCTTGTTTGCTCATGTTACTATTGACTTTAGATTGAGTATCTTTTATCATTACTAGAGCCAATTGCAGCATCATCTTGAACTGATATTGTGTCCTTGAGGGTTAGTTTTCGTACATTTGCAACACTATTTGTTGATTGTATGTGATAGCGGAGCAGGGTGGTGAGAAAGGTATGGGTGTAAAATTGGACACTTGGCAGATGTAGGCATACATGGTGGCTTTGCAGGGGATTTTGTTGTAATTTAATTGGATAATGCTTGTACAAATTGGTTAGATCTGGCTGAAGTCTTGCTTCTTTGTAATATGCGACTCTTTGAAGTACAAGCTACTCATGGTAAGGAGTGTGGATGTTGTGAAATTGGTGATTGTGGAGGAGAAGTGATGGTGCAGGACGATGGTAAATTAGCCATTATCGATGTCTTGGAATTTTCCAATAAAGGACTTTTATCTAGTTAGACTTCTACATGTTTATTTTTATTTTTATTTATTTATTTATTTTATTTTTTTTAGGTCTTTTATCTAGTTAGACTTCTAGATGGTTTTTTTTCCTTCTTTTTTAAAATCATATATTGTAAAAGCTTTTTGGGGCCGTTTTCTATCTGTTTGGAAGTGGGGTCAGGGGATTGAATACAAATGGGGGATGAAGTTCCAATTGCTCCATCATTGGCTTTGTTCAAGTTACAGGGAAGGAAAAATAAAAGTTGGCACTATATAGGAAGTTCTGCCCTATGGCTTTGAGCAGCTTTGAACTAATTCTGGTTGGTAGGAAAGGGGATATTGAGCATCTCACTTTCGTATATTTGTTTTGGGCGGTAGAGTGGCATCTCTCCCTTTTTCCTCTCAGGTTTGCTATGGCGTTCCTCCTTCAAAGCCAAAGCAATCTATAGTGATATATAGAGAGGTTGGCTGGGGGATAGCTGGAGTACCGATGAGGACTATAACCAAGATCACATTGATCCTCCTCCTCGCTCGATGTCCTTCTTCACTATCCCAGGCTACGTGGTTAATAAGTTAGAGAAGCTTTAGCTTGATTTTCTTGAGGGGGGTGGAAGAGTTTTAGTACCGTGATGTATATTGTTAATACTGTTTGCCCTCTGATTTGAGTTGATGAATTGGAATGAGATGTCTGAAGGAGTTTCATAAGGCTTTGCTAAAGTAGTTGGAGATTTCTCGAGGCATGATGGATTAGGGTGTAGGGTTGTGGCCTCAAAATAAGGGACTTGGGGAGTAGGTCTATGAAGTGCTTGGGGCACATAAGGTGGGAATGTGGAAGAGCTTTAGGAGTGAATGGGGAAAATTTTGCTGCAAATGTTCATATTTTAGTAGGGTGATGGGGGTTGATTAGATGTTTAGTGTGGAGGATCTTTGAGGGAGGTTTGTCATCATTTATTTCAGCTTGTTAAGGTTAAGGAAGCATTAGTTGCTGATGTTCGTAGACTTGACTGGAATGGGGTGTGTTGGGATGTTCAATTATGAATAAACGAATTACGTGTGATTGAGCTAATTATGGATATATTAGAGCGTTTGCAAAGTGTGGTGACCAGGAGGAGGGGTGTATGAGATCTGGTGGAAGGCCTTGAAGTTTTGAAAATTCAGGTGAATTTTTTTACATTAGTTGGTGGAGCCATTAGATGGGAGATTTCCTCAAAGTTATATGGAAGGTTAAGGCTCCTTCTAACGTGGCTTTCTTTTTGTGGACTGCAGCTTATTAAGAAATCCAGATTGATAATCTGATTGTGAGTGATAAGTTAATATCCAACTGGTGTTGCATGTACAAGGAAAATGGGTAGACTGTGGCGCACCTCCTCATTGATTGAAAAATGACTAGGGGGTTTGATCTTTTGATTTAGTGCTGCTCAAGTCTCATGGGTGTTTTCCAGGATAGTGTGGGATTTGCGTCTTTTTTCACAAGGGGGTTTGAGGAGTTGGTGGAGTAATGTTTGGAATGCGGTTCCTCTTTGGTTTATCGGTGCATGGGAAGTGGAACTTTTGACATTTTGATGGGGTGGAAGAGCCATCCTATGGAATAAAAAATAGATTATTGGCCATTTAGCTGGGTGTTATGTTGGGTTAATCCCTCGATTGATCCTTTCTTGGATTTGACTCCTTGATTCTTGAAAAAACATATTTTCCTAAGCCCATGAAATTTTATTATAATTATAACTTGCATTAGACCAAAACCAAATGTACTAAATTAAGTTGGGGTCTTTTTATGGTATGTTTTTGAGCCTCAATATGGTCATGGATTGAAAAATCTGAGAAGATTTAGGGCGCTTTGGTTCTTGTTTTGGGTAACCTAAACAAACACAAATTTTTGTGCGCACTCGTCAAAACTGAGGGAAAGGGAGAAGTGACGACAAAGTGGAGGCCCCTAATAGGATTTTGAGTTCCACCAAAATTCCACCAGTGACTTGAAGCGTCAAAAGATAAAATTATTAAATAAATTATTCATTTGGGTTAGATAAACCTAAACACACTAAAAATTTAGGACATATATGTGTTAAGGCATGATAATTAAAATGTTAAATGTTGTAGTGTTTTTTACAAGGGATAACCATATGTTCCGATTAGCTTTTGTTTTATTTTTTAAATAATTATTGCATAACTTGAGAAGATAAGGCTCATTAATTATCTTGTACATTATTTTTCAATTATGTTCTTTTTTCTATACAAAAAGCGTCGGATGTAATACATTCTTGACTTGCACCACATGTATATTATTAAAAAAAAAATCTGAATTTTTTTTTGACAAATTGCCAAGTGTGTTGGAAGAATGTTGTGTCCAAGACAATGCTGTACATGGAAAAGGCTCCTCCTAGAAGGCACTTGTGTTGAATGGGAAGGAGGGCTGGAGGGGAGGGAGGAGTAGATGGGAAGAAATGGAGAGAGAATAAAAGAACGATTCCTGTAAAAATTTGCCTGTATGTTCAAAGTTTTGGACTATTATATATCTTGAAATTGTAAAGCAGGACGATAGGAGATTAAATAACCTGTTCTCGTGCGGGTTCCGTTATCAAGAAGTGTATCAATGGCTTCTTTTACCAATTTATCCTGACACGTTGAATGGGAAGGGGGCTGGAGGGGAGGGAGGAGTAGGTGGGAAGAAATGGAGAAAGAATAAAAGAACGATTCCTGTAAAAATTTGCCTGTATGTTCAAAGTTTTGGACTATTATAGATCTTGAAATTGTAAAGCAGGACAATAGGAGATTAAATAACCTGTACTCGTGTGGGTTCCGTTATCAAGAAGTGTATCAATGCTGAACTGGACTCCCGATAGAAAAGAAAAAATCAGAAATACTCTTTATCTCATACTAGTGTATCGATACATAATCTAATGCTTTAAAAAAAGAATAGAAAATTTTTCTCATGTAGAGAAGTCTTGATGAAGAGGTAAAACTTTTTCTAGGATATCTTTTTATATGGACCCTGGTATTTGTTTTGCCAACAGTTTTCCGCCAGTCTCAGGCCTGCCTAGCCTTTTTTTATTGTCCCTACTAACTTTCCAAGCATTATAGCTTGAGCCCAGGAGAGGTCAAGTAAATGAAAAAAAAAAAAAAGGAAAAAAGGATATTGACCATCATGTTGAAGTTTCCAGAATTTGGTTGATCAGAAATATCCTATGTTTAAGGATAAATTGTATAATTGACATATATTGTAGGCCCATTCAGACAACTGAGCAGTTGATTGTTTAGTAGCAACATCACTTTTCCTTAGGATTTAAGATGGTGATCTAATGGCAGGGACAGAGCCACTAAAGGCTCTGTGGGGGGCAGCTGTGCCAACTTAAATTTCCTTTTTATTTACTTTGACATCGCACAAAAAGTTTCTAAAAGCTATGTGGAGGGGCCAATGGGTGGGGGCTCGGGCGAGAGATTTCTGGAGGGTGACCCCTTTTTGTATTTGGTGGAGCCTTTGGAAAGAGCGAAATGGAAGATCTTTTGATGGGAAGGAATCCTCCATTGGGGTGCTAAAATTGTCTATTATTTGTAACCTTTTTTGTTGGGGTCAGGGGAGAGATTACGCTTCTCTTGAGGATATTGTTGATCTCATGGGCTCTTTGAGTTCTTAGGTTCCGTTTTGTCTTTATACAGTTTGGGACGCGTTCCCTTTTTGAACGCTTTTAATACAATTTACTTATCAAAAAAAAATACTATAGTAAAAAAATTTAGGAAAAAATTTTTGGGATTGGTTCAAAGGGATTCAAATTTTTAATCTTCAAAATGTGACGGGTGTATTTGTCAATAGACTATTCCTTTGGAGTTTATCCCAAACTCGATTCAACACAAATTGGTGGTCATCACTGGGTCAAGTTAGCAGCCACCGAAGTAAATTAAAGTTTTTTTTTTTTCAAAAAAATAAAGTTTCCTGGCATTTTGGTGATGAGGCAGGGCCACATTCCAATTTTCAAGCAAAACAACTTTTTTTATTTATTTATTTACTTTTATTATGGTTTCATAATCAAATTATACACGGCTAAAAGATAGGGAAAAGTGCAAAAAACCCTCCTGAACTATTGGGGTTGCAACTAATCCCTGAATTATAAGAATCCCTTTGAACTTTGACGTTGTTGTAGTTAAGGACAGCCAGTCACCGAAAAAATCAAAAGACATATTTAACCTTCCTAAAACGGCATAGTTTCAATAGCTAAAAACATAAATGGATGAGATAAAGGAAGACGTGAACAATGCAATCTCATGGACCAATAAGAATTTGACAACTAATATTGTAATATTCTTTTTGCATCAAACAAGTCAAACAAATTAACAAACCAGAAAATGAATTTAGTAAGTTTGCCCCTTGTTCAGTTCAACTATATAATATCTTTAAAAAGAAAATGATTACTAATTCTGTGTTTCATGATTGATTTTTGTATGGTAGAGAGGATGGATTTCTTGACCTTAACAGACATGATTCATGTCTATTGGACTCTAACACCTGTCCTAAGATATTATTTCAGTTGAGGTTCTCATTAGTTGCTGAAATTACAAATAGAAGAAGCATTAACAAATAGGCTAAAATGCTAACAGAAGGGATAACAAGGAAAGGCATTTTTGTGCATAGTGTTTCTGATAGCTCTAAAAGTTTTTATTTTTATTTTTAATTTTTACCCCCTCTCTCTCTCTAATAAGTTTCAAGACTCGTGTTTTATTGCCATAGTCGACCAATTAAGAGTCTTTTTTATGGTTCAAGTAATTCATTGTGTATTCAATTTAATTTGTGATTGTTTATGTAAAACATACATGCACACACACGTGCTAGTATAAGAGTTGGAAACCTTTTATGGATAGTTAAAATATTTAGTAATAGAATATATTTTGTACTATGTATGTTGAATTTAGCAAGTATCTAAGAGATATTGATTTGAGAACTAAAAACAAACAAATAGACTTAAAAAAATAATAAAAACAAAAACAAAAACAAATAGAACTTAAAGAGAGTTTCTATTAATTTAAAGAAGAATAAAAAAAAGAAGAAGTAATTACGAGGAGTACGGAGTTTTTAATTATATGCTTCCTCTTTTATTATAATTTTTATATATTAAAAGGAAGAAATTTGGATTTAACAAATTTTTTAAATTATTAACTTTCTATCAAGTTGTCATCCTTTATTCTTATATGCACAATATATATTAGTTAAAGAATTTCAATCAAACTAAAGAATAAAAAATCTATAAAAGTTTCTTTATTATTTGTGACAATTAATGCACAATATATATTAGTTAAAAATTTTCAATCAAACTAAAGAATAAAAAATTTATTAAAGTTTCTTTATTACCAAAAAAAAAAAAAAAAAAAAAGGAGAAAAAACCAAGAGAAAAAAACGCTAACAAGCAAAATTAGAGAGAGAATGAAATCTGAACCTTTAGGTTGTTATTTTTTTTGATAAGTAAGAATAAATTAAAAGCGCTCAAAGGGGAGCGGAACTCATATATACAAAACAAAACAAAAGGCTAAAAGGCGCCTTAAGCCTTCAGAGAGGCCAAAAATACAATAATATCCTCCGTAGAAACCAGCTAAAAAATGCTCGTCATAGTTCCACTATTCTAATTACTGTTCATTAGTTAATCAATGATTGGATTTATTTCACTAATATATGCTTGTAAATAACTATTCTCAATATATGCTTGTAAATAACTATTCTCCAATATACTATTTGATAATTAATGGCTATGGACCTGTGGTAGTTATTTAGGACATTCTATTTATTTGAATTAATAATATTACATTAAAAGATATATTAACATGTCGTATATCTAAAGGTTATGACCTCATACAAAATGAACTACTGAAACAGAATTCATGCAGCCATCTGCCGTTAGTTTGGAAAAGGCTTTGCAGAATGGTGAAAAAATATTCATGTAGTGGTGTAGCCTAATCCTAATCATCATCTGGAATATGCATTGATATAGTTGACAACATTCCATAAGTACTCCACCCATTACACACAAATCTTCAATTTTCAAATTATTAATAGTGGGTTGGGCTCCCTCTCATATAGACTAAAACCAGTACAATTCAGAAAACATGCACATTTGATCAAAACGCCAGAAAAAAAAAAGTAAAAAAATAAAAAGGTTAGGACTCACTTACGGACAACCTGTCAGGAATTAGTGTCATGTTGTTGACAAATCTTGTATCATAAACATTGACCTAAGTTGCAATAATTCCTATTTTATTGATAGTTTTGGTCAAAGAGTTGTCTTGGTTTGCCATTGGAGATGTTCAAAGACCTGAAGTCAAAGATTGTCAAAGCTCGAAGAAGAAAGGGCTGTAATTGCAAAGGTTCTTCAATCAAAAATGAGAACGATATAATCACACACACTCTAGGATACAACAATAGTTTTTTTAAGGTTGATAAAAGATCAAAAACCTAATTTTATTTGGTTTTTGAAGTGTTTCATAGTATTCAAAAACTTCTCTTCTACTAAGTTATGCACCGATGCATTTAATGTCCAATTGTGAAAATTGAAGTTACCGACTCCAGAAAAATTTCAACTCCAAAAGGTTTCCAAATTGTTTTCCAACATGGAGAAGAGTTACTAAGAACAATAAAAAGGCTTTTAGGATTTCTATAACATTTAAAGAAGACAGAAAAGGAACATGACGAAAAAGGATAGAAAAGATACATTAGCTATACAAGCTCCGTGATTTTTTCTATTTGGATTTTCCATGTAAAGTTTTGGTTCCTTTCTTTACTGCTTTATTCGTTGCATGATTGATTGTTTGCTTAAACTGGATTAAAATTGAACTTAATAATTGACTAAGCTACAATCAGCCAAAAGCAAAATATCTCCCATTAACATCTAACCATAATACGCAAACTCATAGGATATTTTACATGTGCAACTCTCTGACCCATTTAGTAGATCAATTATACCAATAATTACCCTAATCATGTGTTTTAGTTAATTGTTTTGCAAAATCTAGAAGAAGCATTTTTACAGAGTTGTTCAATCTACCCACATAAATAAATTAAACTATATAAGAGAATCTACAAAAGGTAAACTGCATAGAAAGGTTATATAGAGAGTTCGACAAATAACGAAGAGACAAATTATACAGGGATATGTATAAAATGGTCATTACCTTAATTACAGATTCACTCATTAACAGCTCTTCTGCTAGTAACTCAAATTCTGATAAAGCGTAATGTGCTAACCCAAAGCTCAACACACCATGAGACAAGAGACTAATTTCTCCTTGGACCTGAATGATGATCAAGAGAGAAGGCTAAATTAGATACATGCAACATAAATCTATCTCCAGGGGGAAAAAAAAGATATATCTCTACTCTAAAACTGCAAAGCAAGTGTCGCCGAGGGAGGAAGATTTAAAAGTGGATAGGTTTAATAGGTGCTTCGAGGTGGCATCCAATTGGAGCCTCTTCGAGTATTAGAAGTGCCTCTTCCACTGAAAAAGTGAAAAGAGAAGCTAGTAGCTTATAGACTTGCTGGTATCCCCGCCCCCCCCC
The DNA here is from genome assembly GCA_025631255.1 of Cornus kousa. Taxonomy (NCBI): domain Eukaryota; kingdom Viridiplantae; phylum Streptophyta; class Magnoliopsida; order Cornales; family Cornaceae; genus Cornus; species Cornus kousa. The sequence goes on along the minus strand of JAOTQH010046854.1, from coordinate 7,462 downwards.
ACATCAAAGGAAAGAGGATATGGTATTTGGATATGCTGCCTCAAGCTAAAAGGGTCATGCTAATGGAATCTGGGAATTATTGTTACTCACACAGCTCTGTTTGTTCTTATATTATCTGCACCCACCCAAAAATAAATACATGAGGCAAAGATAAAGAAGAAAGTAATTGAGTAAAAGGTGCAGGGTATTAACTTGGGGGATATGTGCACAACACATGCAAACAGACATGCCTGGCCTGACAAAAGATGATCAGGAAGGTGTTCCTTGTCTTGCAAGATGTTCAAAGATACGCATCCTAATATTTTCATATGTTATAATGCTACAGAAGCCATATTACCACATGGACATGCTATGTAATATAGAATTTTTACTTCGCCCTGTGATTCGCAGGGAGAAACCTAAACACACATCCATGAACTGAAATGCATAATTTTCCTGCATAAAATAGAGGTGAAAAATAAGGATAATTTCAGACCTGGACACGACTCCAAAGCAAAGGAACAGTAGCTTTGGCATGATTTCTGATATAAACATTTGTCATAAGAGGTTGATTAGGGAACTCCAATAGTAGTGTGTCAGTGTCTGTTGACATGTTGTTATTGTTAACGATAAGGGTCCGGGGAACAACATCATAAAAAGTCCCAGCAGCACCTGAGTTTTCTGGGCAGCCACTACTACTTCCTCCTGCAAGCATACTAAATCCTCAAAATTTGCACAAAACAACAAAAAAAGACAAAATATACTAGGTTCTCTCAAAAGCAATGGAATTCTTGAATATAAAGCTCATATCCAGCAAACAACCAAACAACCTTAAATACTTAATAATGAAGCTAACTAGCTGGACCAACTTAGAAAATACAAAGCAAAAGTGTTCCAGATAGTAAAGCCATATAATGAAGCAAGTCCAAAGGCTACGTCATAGAAGTTGATTCAATGAATGTTCAAATGCGAAGGTGAGAAAAGTGCTTCATGTTATCACATCTTTTGGGCTGCTGCAGCCCTCTGACATGAACTGCAAAATCATAACCCAAAATTTCCCATGGATATGCTGTCACTTGAGATTTGGGATCTGAAAGATCATCTCTTTCAAACAAGCACAAACAGCTGCCACAATGTCATTCATCATGTAAAATGACTGAACATAAAAAAATATACATTTATTTATATATGCTTCTTATTCATTTCTCAAACACGTAACTGAATTGCAATTCACTTTAATCTATTTATGAGGAACACAATTCAGGAGCACCAGATCAGCATGGTGTCATAATATTTTAGAGAAAAGCATATCATATCATTAAAACCATAAAAGTTGTTAATTATATAGCAAAAAGACACAAATCATGCAGAAAGTTTAACCTTATTGCCAGGTTTCCAGTATAGGCCAATTCTCTGTTCAGAAAAGGTCGTTAGCTAAACAGGAAGGTCTAGCACTAGAAAGATCAAACCTTAGATTTTATACATGGGAATACAATTAGCTACTGAAACATGGCTAGCAACTCACTGAATCAAGAAAGTAGCTTGCTAGAAGTATAATAGAGAAAAGGAACTGGAGTCTTGGCAGCATGGATAGTGGTAATTGGTAGGGTGAGCTATAAGAGAGAAAAATAGCTTCTTGTAGTTAGGATTTTGGAAGTTAGCAAAAAGATTGGAAGCTTTATAAATGGTAAGGGTTCAAATAGGCTTGGATTAAAATGTGAGATGTTGATAAAAATTTATGACTATCTATGGTCTCAGGTGGGTAAGGCCACAAGGGTTCTAGGATATGGAGTTAGGGATGAAAAGAAAAAAGAGAATAAGATCTAGCTGTTACTTTAAGATGATTAAAGTTGATCAAAAGAAACTGAAACTAAAATTCTGCCGAAACCCAATTGTACCGCCTATGGTCAGGTTCACATTACACAAACCTTGATCCTTCTAAAACCATTTAAAAACTTTTGCACTGAACTTTATTAAGGAGATGGAGTACATAAAATAATTTAACTACTTAGGACAAGCCAAAACTTTCAAGTACCGTGGCGAAAGTGCTATCATGGCACCAAAACAGAAGGGTAGCAATCAATTCCTGTTGCTGGCAATCAAAAACCTAACAAAGGCCACACATATAGGCCCAATAACAACACTAAGCCCATCTACTAACAAAAGAAAAGTTATTGTCCACTACTACATGCAATGCCCAAAAATTAAGTAATAACTAAAGTGCCTTAGACGAACTCTTAAATACATATGTATAGAGAGATAGAGTAAAAAGGGTATAAAGAAATATCCACATTGATACTGATTTGGACAGCCTCTCTATGTTTCAATCTTTATCTTTGTTTTTAAATTTTCAATTATCCATATAGATTTTTTTTTTTTAAATCTATATTATATTTCCTAATTTGTTCCATCCATCGCTTCCTCTCATCCTAATTGATCACCCTCTTTTCCAGGGAAATCCCTAAAATCTCTCTCTCTCTCTCTCTCTCTATATATATATATATATATATAGAGCTCTTAACAGATTCTTTTGTAGAGTTTTAAAAGGTATGCAAGCATAGTGTTTTTCTGTCTCTAAGGGGTTATTTACAATCCATGTGTCTGGGCAGCATCTCCTATGACACTTTTCTAATATACATATAAATTTTTTATAATAGATTTTTTTTTTTTTTTTTGATAAGGTAAGTACTCACACACACTTTGCCCACGCAGGGCCTCAAACCCCTCGCCTCCTCTTCGAGGATGGGGAGTTTATACCATTGGGCTAGAAGCCCATTGATATACTTATAAATAAAATTGGAAAACTAACCATACAATAATTTAAAAAAAAAAAAAATATATATATATATATATATATATATATTACTTAAAAGAATCTATATTTTATCAACTGAAATAGTTCATTATACTTATCTAACTGAGTGAGTGGTTGCCTTGGGATACATATTTCAAACACATCATCAATTAATTGTTTTAGTAAGTTATTTCTGAATCTGTATAATCGGTATCTAAGTTTCACACTGAAATAAATAATACAACATTTGTAATTCAATTCTTATTCGGACTTGTTTCTAGAATAGAGATGAAATTAAAAAAAAAAACTGTTAAAAATAATATTAAACTGATGTACAATTTCATCAACTTCCTAACATTTTGAAATGAAATCGTAATTTAAAATTTCAATATTATTATTTTTTTAATTCAAGTGCCATGTAGGAACTTCTGAAATGAACAGCATAGATATATTTTTGTTCCCTAAGGAAATATTTATGGATCCAGCACTGTGCTTGCCAATATAATTTAATTTAGTCCCTTTTCTGGTAAATAAGTTACATTAGTCTTGCTTCAACATTAAGTCATAATAATGATAATGCCATTTGGTATCGAGATATTCTTCCCTTTCTATGTTAATAATACCCCCCCCCCCCAAAGATATATAACATAAGAAGATAAATGATGCCACCGCCAACAGTGAATTTGGATAGAATCACAGTATGCTTAAGATTGAATAAGAGAAAGGTTTAAGAATTTTTAAGTCATAAAAAAGTAAAGGACACATTATATGGTTACACAATGACATATTCTTAGCTAATATTACCAAGGGCAAGAGCAGAAAAGTAATATATACACAATGGCAATATTGGTCTCTCAATCTTTAAGCAAACGGCAAATAAGTACTCCCTCCATCCCAAAATAGTTGGGATGTATTGGGATTCCAACTTTTTATTGAATTATAGTTGACAATGAGTGAAATTCCATTTTTAACCTTGTAAGGTGCTAAACAACTAAAACAAGTGAATGGAAAAGGGGTAGTTTGGGAATGTGATGAAAAAAAATGCATCTACTTTTAGAAAGAGGTATTTTGAGACATTCCAAAAAAAAAAAAGATGGACATATATTTTGGGACGGAGGAAGTAGATAAATTGTTATAAGTGTGTCATAATCGCGGTGTTGTTTATTTAATAAATTGTTCCTATAAAAAATACATGTCTTGTTTATTAAATGATTTTGAAATTAATAATACCTCCCAACATTATTACATAATTGCAGGATCAGTATTCGAATGTTGGAAGGGAGGTGGATGTAATGTAGTTTTACGAATGACAATGTCTTACAGAACTCCATATAATTGTACTATGCAGTTATCTTACGGGTTGCTTAATCTTTAATTTTAGGCACAACAATCAAACAATGGTCTTTATTTATTTATAATATTAAAAGTAAAATGTGAATATGACATTCTTATATTATGCGCACGTTGAGTTTTATACGATGGCGTGTAGTGTAGGGTTGTGAATGCGGCTTATGTGGATCCAGACAATTTTGATTAAAAAAATTACTAGTTATGCGTATGTTAGGGTCAATACAGTTGAAAACAAAAAGAAGTAATGCGTAAGTTTGTGTGTATATTTTAGTATTTACTAAAAAAGAAAAAAAGAAAAAAAAAAAAAAGAAGAGTTTTTAACCCCTCAAATAGTTTTATATATATATATATATATATGTTAATTATTTCAAAGAAGAGTTGTTCTCATCCAATGTCTTCCGTTTTTGACACTTTTACAAACTGAAACCTCTCTAAAGTTGAGCACGGGTTTTCAAAATAATTAATGTATAAATTTTGTGATTTGTGAGAGAAATTATTATATGACTTTGGATGGTTTTGGCCTTGTTGTAAAATAAATCTCTTCAATCAATTCCCAGACCCTATTAATTACAAGATTTTATATAAGACTTATATTAAGTAACCACCAAATATAAATTAAAACCAAAATGAGAGAGAGTTGCTTAATATAAAGTTTTTAAAATTATTAAAAAGAAATCAAAATTTCCCTATCAATTATAAAGCTTAGATTAACTAAAACAAAAATAAGAAAGTTGCTGAAAATAAAGTAAAAGTTTTTGAAATAATTAAAAAGAAATCAAAATTGGCTATAAATTTTTCATTCTGGTGAATTTTTTTTTAGAGCAAGAATGTTAGATTAGAAATTAGAGGTGCGAAGACATGAAACTGGATTCCAAAGGACAATAAAGAACAACCCGACCTAGCAGGAATTGATCAACCAATGTGATATATTTTACCTAGCAGCTTATTTTCCAACCTGCAAGTAAGGTAGGAAAAGTATGGGCGACGCGTTTACTCATTATTGAAGTTAGCTTGTCATTCAAATTTTATTCTTTTTATGCATTCACGTTTGCTTCCAAATTTTCATCAAGTCTGTCAAGTAAACTCATGCATGGATGTTTTTTGTTCAAAGTGCGGATAAGAGAGTATATTTAATATTTATGATAGTTTATTATTTTTATTTTTTTCAATTTCATTAACTACTAAACATTTGATTGTAAATTTGGTAACAACCAAACCCTATACATTATGATAGAAAAATGATACCAACTTGACAATCAATTGTATTGAGTAAATAAACATTAATAACTAATTAAAACAACAGAAGTGTTTAATGTGCGTCTTTTTTGCAAGTGTGAGGGCTTAATTGCAATTTCAAGAAAGAAACATAGTTAGTGTTCAACAAACATACAAGAACTCCAAAGGGAACACTAAATAGTGTCCGTAGCATAAGAATTGAAAACATTTTACTGAATGTCCAACTGATGATTGTTGTCACTATAAAAGCAGAGGCCGAAAAGAAGAACCCAAATGATATTTCCATTAATTTATCGACTAAAAGTTAAAGATCTACCGTTTCTACATTGATACTACAATTCTTCAACTTCAGTAAAACAATTAACTTAAATTTCCAAAATCAGGAAGATGAAATAAAAATTCCGCCAAGTTACATTCTAACTATGAGATGGAGCCACCCTATGCAAAATTCTGTCAAAAAAAATTGCTGAAACTAAACTAAATGCCTTTTTGGCGTTGAGGTAACGTCGAACTCCGACTCAAAAAGTTTCTTTCCAATACAGTAGATACGATTGAATCATCAACTCTCTACCAGTACTGGCAAGATAATCATGTTTGTCATAAAAAGAAAAAGAAAAATGTCATCAAAGAATCTCCATGCACGGTTTCATGCTTGAATAGCATTCTGATATGCTCCACCTCGACGCCCACCTCTCCCTCTTCCTTGTTGATAACCTTCACCATTGCGTCCACCTGGACCTCTACCTCTGCCTGAAAAGTCACCCCGGTTTCCGAAGTCATTTCTTCCATAACCTCGACCGCCACCGAAGTTCCCACGGCCCCTGAAGCTGTCATTTCGAAATCCCCCTCTTCCAGAAGGAAGCCTACCTCTCCCACCACCAACTGCAAGAACCAGCAACAAGGCCAGCCATATCATATACTATGAAACTTCTTCATTATGGAAGTTGACCAGTAATCAACCATTATTAACAAATTATGGCCTTTTCTTACAATAAAGAAACTTCAAATATGTTGAATTCTTTATATATACAAGATTCAAGTAGGAAAGAGCACAAATATACACTTCCTCTTACCTCGAGTGGTGGTTCTCTTTATCTCGACAACAGCTTGACGACCCCCAATTGTAATAGGTGAAGCCTGAAATTTTACATCAACGAACACATATGAAATCCAAAAGTAATAAAGGAGCAAAACAATATGCTTCAAAGTTCACAAGTGCAATAGAACTTTGAAACAAAGAAGAAAAATGTATTAAATAAACAGCACTGATTAAAGAAGAAAACAATATCAAGGGAAAAAAAAATTGATGGTTGACTATTTTTTGATAAACCGACTCCATAATAGTCAAAACAAGGTCCAGTTTCATATAAAACTATTTTAAGATTCTCTGACAAGCCGCTTCTATTTTCAGTTTTCAGACTTCTTGAAATTGTTTTGAGATAAATGAACCAGACAAGAACTAAGAGTTTATACAAGTGTGTCCGGTCAAGTAAACACTGAGACTTTGTCAGCCATCTAAGCCTAGTATCAAGTTGCAACAAGAAAGGAACTTCAAAAATCTAGAGATAGTCAACTAACCATTTCTAAGTATTTTCATCTTAAATTATACTTTTGAGTAATGAAATAAATATCGACCAGCTTAGAGAGAAATGGAACTTACCAAGTGCATCAAGCATACCATATCATATATAAGGTTATATGGCTCAAAAATCTTATTTCTCAAATTTGTGTCTTCATAAATGCATGTATTTGTAAACATTGTTGCTACTTTATCAGAGTTTCCCCCACTCAACCTACTTTTGACACTTCAGGCACCTGTACAAACTCATGACTTACTATAAGCCATATCAGTTTTTGCATTAACATTGACATCTAAAGGGCAATAATGCTAAGTATTAAAATGTGATACTTCTTAGGATTGTGAATCATCCCCAAAACAATCAAGAAAAATACACAAGGCAATCCTATGATCTCTTTAATCAACAGTAAACAGACACAAGGGCTCGTTGTATAATGTCGTGCCAAGTGTATGGGTATATATCAAAACATAGTCTCAAGCTTCATAGAATTTTCAACATGGCAACAAGATATATACATCATTTC
>JAOTQH010046744.1:0-17505 GCA_025631255.1 Cornus kousa | reverse complement strand
GGGACAGGGACTTGGTGCTAAAATATTAATGGCGCCACGAGGGGTTTTAGATTATTTTACCCATCAGTCATCACTACATATATATATATATATATACACACACTAGTAGCATTTTTATTGGAAAAAACTGTGACCCCCTGGTGGGAATCTGAATCAGGTACTACCTCTGTTCCAATATAAATGTTGTGATTAGGAACCGTAACTTACAAAATATAAATATGGTCATTTTATATTGTGGCGGAGGGAGTAATATATTATTGATTTTTTTTTTTTTTAATTTTTTCTTTTCTTTTCTTGTGCATTTATATCAGTTATTAACTTATTGTAAAACAATAATGGTTTGACTTCTCTGATCTCAATTGGGATGATTGACTTCTGTAATTGGGATGAGAAATATTGGATGACTCTTTATTAGAATGAGAGGAATTGCTTAATAAGAAATGCTAATTGCAGTTTTTACCGTAAAATCTACAAAATCCAACGATGCAAATAGCAAAGCTCTTCCTTTATAAGCATATCTTTTCTTTTGGTGTATACAACATTAATCTTCCAAGAAATCGTTAGGTGGATAGGAAGGCCCATGACAACTATGAGTCATAAATGGACGGTTTGGATAGTTACGCTTGGGACCATTGAAATTCATCTCTTAGAGGAGGGTTAATTGAGTTGACAAGAACCGATTCACGCAATTTGAACTCGCTAATATTATACCGGTGTCTCTTGTTCATGAGTTAGTCATGCATATCACATTTTTACATATTGTACTAGAAATGGTGATATTACCCAATCGGTGGAACATTAATGATGTGGTAGGCTTGACTCATCAAATATCTACCTGCATTTATGGTACTCGCATGACGTGTATAAATATGAATCTATTATTATTCTACTCTCTCTCTTCTCTTGAAATGAAATAAAGCCACATGTAAACAGCGTTGGAAAAAATGTGTGACACCAACCTACCATTCTGATTAAGGATAAGGCACTTTAGATATTTTCTCCGGAAGTGGATGACAAATATCTAACAAAAATATCATAACAACCATTCCGGTCCTTGTATAAATCAAAGCCCAATTCTTGCTCTTCATTTGTTGTGTGAATGAGGAATTGAAAATAGAGAGAGAGGATATATAGAAGATAAGAGAAATGGAGTGTTCTAACTGTAAGAGGCCAAATCGGAGCGACATTCACTTGTCTAAGGAAGAAGAGACAAAGATAGAGGAGGAGACGAGAGACTACTTTGATGGCTTAGCCCCAAAACGCCACACTAAGCCTCAGCGCAGCGAGTACTCGTCTCATTACGTCGATGCCCTTTCAAATCCCAAATCTAACGCTCATGACCAACAAAATGGTATTCCGGAATTTGTTCAGTTTCAACGACTTGAAAATGATTCTCAGGTTTTCTTTTAACCCTTCTTCTCTCTTAGATTTTATTTACGTTTTGGCGATTTCGGCATAATTATTCTTCCGTCTGTTGCAGAAACTGATTTATAAGGGAACCGGAGTGACAGATGAATTCGTGGAAACAGAGTACTACAAAGATCTTAATTGCATTGACAAGCAACACCACACGGTAATTCCTGACATACATATATATATATATACATTTTGGTCAGGATCTTCAATTGCTTCGGCAATGTTAATAACACGTTATTGTTATTTGCAACCAGTAATGTTATACATACTATTAAAAATTACAGAAAGCAAGGCATATTTGCCTCCTGTTAGATAGTCCAATATCTTCACAACACACGTCTATATCTACATACAAGACCTTCCCTATCATATACAAATGGTGTATTGCTGTTTTGTCTAAAATACAAATTTCTTTTCATGTTTGCAGACAGGAACTGGGTTCATCAAAGTGGAGAACGTGAAAGAAACGAGCTTCAACATAGCTCCCGATTCCGCAACCGGCTGTCACACCACTTGCAAAGGGAACCCAGCAACTAATGACTGGATTCCAGCCACGGCTGATATGGTAGAATGCTCTCTTCGTTAGGCATTGACATTGGCATTAATCTTTTCTTGCAAGATCTCCAAACAAGTCTCACTTACACGATTGCTTTGCTTTGTTTCAGGTGGATTCTGTTTCTGACAAGCCAAACAGAAGCGACAATTGAAATTGAGGCTGGGTGCGAGTCTTAATATTAGCAGCTGGATGTTGTATTTCCTCTCAAATTTTCAGTGTTCTACAAGTATGGTTGTATTAGTAATGTTCAAATTGGTACCATATAAGTATATGGTTGTATTAGAAACACTATGTAATGTTCTATGATATCGAATGGTATTTTTCTTTTTCTTTTTTCCGTCATTATATAGAAAAAGATTTAGATTTTAACCTACTGAGAATTATGGAAGAGCATCATAAGCAGCAGCTTATATACTAGTAGGACATACATGTAAAAAGAAGAATAAGGTCTTCTTGGAGATGCTGTGTGACCATTTGTTCACCATTTCTTTCTGCCCCGCAATCGCGATTATATCTTCTGGAAAAAATAACTGAAAATCACAAAAAAGAAGGAATCAAGATGTGAGATGACAATTCAAGTAGACATATAAACAGAACGACTGCTGCTATTAGATGCAAAAATTTTCAAAATTTGACAGACAATAATTCTCAACTCCTGTGGGAAAGAACCATAATAAGACTAGCAGCTGGGACAAAAGCCTAATGCTTCACTTGCCTGCTTCTTGGCAGAGGAAGTACTAAAGAGATCGCAAAAGGAAGTTTGGATGCATAAAAAATAAGACTAAGCAGAGTCCATCCAGCATCTTTTTCTAAATCTGAAAACTTGAATTCCCAAGTGCATTAATTGCAACAATTTGGAAGGTCAATTGGATCTATGATTTCAGTTGGATCATGCGAGATGTGCGTTCAATTTGCAGAGGTGGTTAAAGAGATCAAATCTTCTTCTGGCCATTCTGTGGTTGGAGCAGTAGGAGCAGATTGGTTTATCATATAACTCCTGACACATCAAAGGTCACAATTTAGGCAGGAGAGACCAACACGCCAGTGACTTAGCAGTACTAGACCCCTACTTCCCAAAGGACGGGAAGTAGGTCAGGGGTTTGAACCTCAATGGAGACGTGTGTGTGTGTGAGTACCAACTAAGGAAAATAAAAAAAAAATCGGCAAGCGAATAAAACAAACTCGATACAAATTAGTGCTCAATTGAGAAGACACACTTACCTCAGTAAATTATGAACTCCACCAGACCAAGACATTGGCAGATGGACATAAAATTGGATGGTGATTGGAGTAGTATTGGGCTTTGAGATCTAACAAGAATCAAATGTGAAGATCATAGCCGGTTCGGCTTCCACCAAAGGTATATATTATCTTCACAAAGACAGGCTACAGCTAGTCATTTTTCCTTGCATGCTTTGATGCTTACCTGTAACAGAACATAGAAGTAATCTAACTCATAATTACCCTGGCTAGATCTGTTATACACAGAAAGGCTCATAATATATTATTATTATAGCTCATCAACAACTTCCACTTGAAGTAGCAAACAAATATCCCCTGATTAGGAAGGGGAAAAAAAAGAGATCAGAATAATAAGCAACATTTTCCACTTTACCGTTATAATTACCTCCTGTCTCAACCATAATACCAATTGTTGACGTGTTTCTGTTGGTTTGAAATTGCTGTTAAAGAGTTCTCATTCCAAATATGGTAGATCGAATGCGGAGAGGAAGAAACTTACATGGTGTTGGTACAATGTGATTGTGCAAGAACCAATTCATAGCCCACATGCACCTGATTCTGAACTTAGAGACAAGACAACATAACAAAAAAAAAAAAAAAATGCTGCAAGGCTGCCAATTAGAGGCAATTAATCTGCAACTAATTCATGAAATACAAACATAAATCAATATTGAATACCATGGGAAATCGCACATTAGTGCTTGCCCAAAACTCTTGAAATAATTAATTAATACGAAAGCATAGAGAATACTATACTATCTAACGAACAACAGTTGTAGGACTGGTGATACTTCTTCACCTTCCAAAGTAGAAGGTCCAGGGTTGAGTCCCCATTGGGGAAAAGTGAGTGTGTGAGCTTCAAATAGGAAAAAAAAAAAAAAAATTGTCTCTACCCACTTAAATCAGGATTGTGACACCATTACCACAACCACAACCAAGGTTCCAGATAGTGGTTGCAGGAATGCTATCTCAATTCTAAGTCAAAACATTAAGATTCCAATATCAGAGTGATAGATGAAACATCAACCTTTGTTATGCCAGTGAACCGTCCATGAATCCTTTCAACTCTGTGTTGGTTACATTCTTAAAGATCGCAGATGCAAAGTGAGAAGTTCAATAGCAGTCACGATCAGCCCTATCAGATAGGAACTCAAGCAATCTTTGAATGTTATCTTTTTTATTATTCTAGAAGATACGCATGAAACTGCAAAGATCTTTAGGAAAGAGACAAATCCCACAATTGATCCAACTGCTCCTCCAGCAATGCATGTTTCCAATGTAAAATTCTGAACAAGAGATATGTATTGCATGGCAAACGATGAACTCTAAGCATAATTACATTTCTTCTCTTGAGGCAATAACGAGATCCTACTCCAAAGGGACACCATGAGATGAATGAACAAATGATTAGGCATTAGACTCGGTGTGAATTCAGTTGACCACACGAGGAAATCCAACACCACCAACAGGATGGTCTTTAATAAAACTGAGCAAATTCCTCCCAGATTTGACATGATCTAAATCTAACAAGAACCACTTGCATGTGCTTCAGAAATACTCTGTCCTCCACATGGCCCTGATGATATAGTTCTTTTAAGAAATAGGTTCATCAGTTCATGCAACATCGAGAGGAAAATATTGCACCTAATCATGGGTGATCTATTGTCTCCAAGAATTTGAGATCCGTGTACTTGCTTGCTTTGGTTGACAATCAGATAACCATTCGGGTCAAATCACAATTGAGATCAACCGGGAAGCATAAGAACCAATTATATTTTTAAGAGAGAAGCACAAGTGTTCCAGATATTAATCTTTTCCTTTAGAAGCTTCATAGCCAATTCATATGAGTAGCATATTTCTTTCAGCGCCTTGCAAATACGATCTTTAACTCCCAAAACACTTGATTCAAGAGTCTGTTTAGTTGTGGGGTTTGGTAATTTCTGCATTAAAAGATTTCAACATAGGCAGTCATGTCTTTTACGAACTTCTTCAACCCTTCTTTTAGGCCACCTTAAAAATATCACCGAAGTAATGAGAAGTAAGATTCAAATTCAATAACACACAATGGATTTTTCTATGCAATAAAATAAGTTCACTTAATGACTTAACCACTAGATGTAAGTGATGGAATTTAAAATAGAATTGGAAAAGCAAGACTGTGATGAAAGAAGCCAATCTGGAAGCTCAATCATTACAGTAATAAGAATCATTACTTGTTTAAACTCTGCAAGTCTGTAAGATATACAAGAACACAAGGATAAAAAATTTATTCATAAAATGAAAACTAGCAAAAGCTATCAGAAAACTATTATCATGGCAAACAAACGATGGCAAATGTATCAAATCAACCAATCCTATTGATTAAGACAATTGTAGGGCTTTAACTAATTTATAATTTCTATACTAAAGTTAATAACTTGGAGGAAATTTTTTTACGAATATAAAAAAATAATAATAATATATGATATTACTCTCAAAGAATTTCGAAAATAAAAAGAATTATATTATATATGATATTACTCTCTTATTTTGTCACTACGGTTATGTTTTTATTCATTACATACTGTGACGTGCTCAATGTCAACTTTTTAAAGAAGAGAGGTTGAGCACTTTGATGTATATTCATAACATTGTTTCTAGGATAAACAAGTTTTTGTCTGATAGTGTGGAATGTGTTGATTGAGTGTCCATAATGTGTTAAGCAAGTGCCCAAGATGTGTCGGCCAAGAGTCCAAAATTATAAAAAATATTTTTAAATTATGGACATGGCCGTGTGAGGAATCAGGCACATGTCTAGGTGTGTCTATTAAGTGTCGTGTCCAACACAAATACAACACCTTCGCAGAAGTTCAGGTTTGACCTTCTAACCTTTTATAACTCATAATTTACAAGCTTACAGGAATAGTCAAAAGGAAAGTCACAACTGTTCATGGATAGAAATTGCTGGTTCTGTAAAATTAAACAACATAATTGAATCTTCCAACAATGTCACCCAACACCATGGCATGTCTCCTAACAATATTAAGCCATTGTTACTACAAGAGGCAATTGGGTAGCAATTTGAAACAAGTCAAAACCTCAGAAACACACACTTTTAGTTTTATTGAGAGCACCACACGTTATTAATGATGACAGAGCAGGCCTAATACTAAAGATGTCGTGAAACATGTGTAAGAAGAGGACTATTGTAAATATGTTGACAATTGACACAAGGATATATCATAGTTTACTTCATTAAAACAAGTGCACGAGGAAACCTTAATTTTCATTCAGAGCATGATAGAGGTTCAATTTACGCTCACAAAGAGTAGTGTACTTTAATTTCTTTTAGATACATCTTACCACCAAAATTTAACATAATGAAGCTACTAGTCCACCTTATCTTTTAGAAAGTTAAATCCAGAATCAGGGGAAATAAGTAAGAGGGAAGCTATTGCCTGGAATTTAGGGTGGGTGTATAGTAGGACAAAAAGGGAACTTTTTGAATGAAGCCAAACGGCAGTATAAAGCAAGCCGGATTGCTCAGGGAACTTTTTGAATGAATCCATAGGACATTCATCTTTTAGTAGTACCCTTAGCTTTTACTTTAAGAAAAAGAAAAGCATGATTGACATATATTCAAAGATATTTGTGAAGTCGACTTCGATAATGTGCTATTGTCTAACATGCCTCTTAGCCTTCATTTATTAGAAGTAACGTGGGAAGCCCGTATACAAGCAAGTTGAATTATAAGGGAAAAAAATCAGCAATTATTCTTATTGTTGATAGGTAAATATACTCGTACTAATGCCCCCACTATGGCTTGAACATGGAACCTCTCCTTTGAAGAGGTGGAGAAACATACCACTCAAGCCAAGGCTTTAGTGGTTTAACTCAGAGATTATACATTTGAATAAAAGAATAACTTTGCATATGAAGTACATAAATTAAAGATTTGTACAGATACAAGCAGGTATGTAAAAACACACTTTCAAAGTTCACTTTTATCTATGTGAATACTTGCACTGCATATTCAACTGAGAAAATTGAACTAGAAGTGGACATACAATTTCTTGTAAAAAGCAACTGATAGAGAAAATAATACCTGACAAGGAATAAACCACTTGGACCCAAAGTAACGCTGATATGAGGAGCTTGAAATTGTGAAATTTGTATTTGACAAAAGTGCCTTCCAAAACTATTGTATCTGCAATTAGTTTTTAGTAAAATATAATCAGAACCATCAAGAAAATCAGTGTGGTGGAAGATCCATGTCAAAAAGAAAACGAACAAAAAAAACCTGTAAAATGCTAAACGATTATATATAGAATGCCTATCAAGTAACTTTCTTTTTTTGATAAGTACATATCAAGTAACTTATAATAATGATTTTCCCTTAAATAATATCCACACAATTGAAATTGAATCATGATCTTTCTTGCAGAAAAAATAAATTGCAAAAACTTTTCCGGAAAGCAATTCATAGTGCCCACCAGGAATAGCAAAGCTTGTGGAATCAACTTGGTTGCTCCCTATCCCTCTGAACTTGTATTTCTCCTCTACATTGCATTTACAGACCGACAAAACTAAGGCAGGTATCATGAATTTTCTGGCTTAAGGTAGAAAAGTATCTGTATATATATATAAAACAAAACAAAAGGACAACATAAAGAAATACCCCCTTCAGAGCCTTCCTTTCTGATCTGGATAACAGATGGAAGATTGTGCCCATTGGAAATAGTAAAGGTTGTGGAATCAACTTGGTTGCTCCCTATCTCTCTGGACTCACATTTTCCCTCCATTTTGTATTTGTACAGTCCGGCAAAACTAAGGCAGGTATCATATGAATTTTCTGACTTTAGGGTAGAGAGGTATTTGAAGGAAAAAAAAAAAAAAAAAAAACAAGCCAACACAGATAATTACCCTCTTCAGAGACTTCCTTTCCGATGCTGCCTATTGATTCCAAGTAGCTTTGGTATTAGCATAACATGAAAACTGCACTATCACTAGGCTCGTATTCAAATCCATGTGCTGGTTACAAATATTAACCTAGGTTGTGGTTTGGTACATCCATAGGTAACAGGATTGATATGGAACTTGTCTTTCATAATTACACTATACAGCAGGAGAGGGGAAAAATCACATTCCTAAGCTTTTGAAAAATCTAATTATGCCTAGGGGATTTCCATTAATGATCAAATGTAGATAAAATATTGCAACCCTTTTCTGATTATCTGATTTGTGGTAATGAAGTCTAAAATTCTGAAAAAGTGGGGGCTCAGTGGGACGGATCACTATTTATCCTAGATCGTCGCTGTCCTTATGATACCTTGCCTATTGATTTTTGAAAACACCGAAATTAGCTTAAATTGAAAACACACAATTTCAAACCTTACTATCCAAACCCCGACTATGATGGTTACAAGTATTAATATTTAACCCAGGTCATGGTTTGGAAAATCTATAGGTATAGGAAATTGAGGATTTGAACCAGAGCTAATCTTTATATTTAAACTAAAAAAAGGAAGCTAAACAATTAGTAGCCTTGGGACTTGTAATCTATATCAGCAACTTTACAAGCAAGAAGTTCCAAAGGGACATTTTTTATTTCTTTATAGGACCTTTCTTTTCTGAAGGTATTCCAAGCCTTAGGTCCTTATGTCTATTTACTACTTTGCAATTTGAGTAAAACTAGAAGTAATATAGAGGGTAAATGATGAAAATCGGTAGTGGTATGCCAAAGAGTCATAATTTCTGCTAACTTTTATCTATAATACTCTAGCTATCTAGAGTATTGTGAAAAGTTCTACACTGACTTGATGGAAAAGTTCTATAAGGCAGTTACAAGCAAGATTTGAAGACGTGCACACGATTGTAGTGAAACTTTTTTAATTTCCACTAACTGAGGCTCGGGTCATGGTCGTGAAACTTTTTTACGATACATACCTTGGCCCAGAATACAATGATATGCAACTTTTAACGACACAATCCAAAAAATGCTGGGTTTTGATGGTTTTTAGTTTATTTTGCTGAAAACTTAAAGGTGATTTAATGAGTAAAATCCTATACATTGAATTTTAAGTTGTTATCTGCTGTGAAAGCTTGCTAATTTGTAATTTTCACTTATTTATGGCCATAAATACACTAATATATAAAAAGTTACCAAATAAAACATGTTAAAACAACATTCTAGAAGCGCTTTATACGAAAGAAATGAAATCCACATATTACATAAACCAAATAAAGTTTGTCATACAAGTGAAACACTATTTTTATGTGAAAGTTAAGTGAAAAAAACAAGAATTCAAAAATTAATTGAAAAACGGACTAATTACTTCAAGGGTCAGAAGGCTTTGACTCAAGATTTAGGCCTGAATCTTGTGAATGTTGAGTTTTAATGGCTAGATGTAAGTTTCACCGTGTTTGGAGGAATGTGTGTTTGCTACAAGAAGAAGAAAAATTGAAAAAGAAGGGTGAAAAGAGATTTTTGAACCCATGGTTATGCACTATTAGCACAAAGTTGTATTGACAAATACAATGCTATGTTGATCGTTATGTAATGTCAACTCTACCATAGTGGTTAAAATTGTGATCTAGATAGTAGGATCGTACACAATTCCAAGTTGACAAATTTATTGGAATCACATTAAATATTGATTGAAGGCAGGATCACAATAGGATCACAGAATCATATAGGACTGTACGTCCCACTAATCGCTAACAGCCCATTCTAGATAAAGAAATATAGGATAAAACCTAACTCTTTTAGCCTAATTGCAATTAAAAAATATAAAAGAACAAAAATATTTTTAAGAGTACAAAATCAGATTCTAGGGCTCCAAAGGTTACTTTCTGTGTGCCTTTTGAAACAGTAATTTGGCATTTCGGCAACTTCCGGTGACTCCGCTTACATCCGATGAGGTCCAACTACGTCTGGAGAGCTCCAACGAAACTTCTAATTGCATTAATATTAAGAGGTTATTAGCTCAGCTTGCACAGTGAACTGCTGACTTGCTGGCCACAAGATATGGACTTCCAATGGACACGAGCCAACTATGGTGATTAGTGGGATATATGAACTTATGGTACAATTTCTAGTTTCTAATATGGGATTGTGGATCGAATTGAACTCCCATATTCCCTATTCTTTTTATGTTTACTTTATGGTGTGAGAGCCCTCTTGAGCTACACTTTCCAACCCCTTAGATGCATGTTTGAAGTAGTATTTTTATATGTTTATTATTTATTTTAAAAAGATATTTGTTTACGAGCTAATTAGTTAGAATTTACAATCCTCGATCCAATCCTATAGATCCCTTCATTTATTGTACATGGAATCCCGAACCTAACAGCCTTGAACTCTACGTAGTCAAAAAAAACCTTGGTTACAAGACCAGCTATGCTTTAGAATCCATAATGTTGGATAGTAAAGAGATAGTGTGTTAGAAATGATGTAGCCAAAGAGAGAAAAAAAAATTTGAGATGGATGAGTGAGAATCCAACAAAAGCTAAACAAGAAAGAAGTCTTTTGTGAAAAAATATTGAAGATTACATGAGGAAAATATTTAAAATGGTTTAGCTACGTGCATCATAGACCAATATGATTCAATTGAAGATAACAAAAAGACAAGAGTAAGAAAAAATGTGGGTACCATAAAGGACGAGATTATGCTAGATTTAATCGAGCCATCAATTACATAAATGAATTAGGGAAGAAGGATTCACATTACCAACAACAAGTGCTTGTTTAAGGATTGTGCATACATGTTTGTCAATCGTGTGTATACAACTAGGCATTTGTGATTGTTATAAGATGGCAAGTTGCCGGCATTCCAATTATAGGCAATAGCATCCTTCCTTTTTAGCAATGCGTTGATCAATTTTGTCATTAAGAAAGCATGTTGGTAAACTTTATATAACTCATTTAATTTGAATTTCTTAAATACATATTAAAATTGTTTCCAAACAGATTTAGTGTCTATAGAACGACAAAAATCTTCTATATACAAAAATGCTTCTATGCAAATTATTCAATAATGACTCGCATCCTATATGACAAAGCCTTGTATCAGAACTACTTGGGTTTGCTCCTCAAAACAATTTCCACCGTTAATCCAACAAACAATACGCAACGACCAAAACAATTCTTAGCCCTTACTCATGCACGGAATGGACTTTGTCATACGCAACCACACGGCCAAACCTTCATAAACAGCCTTTTGCCATCACATCATCATCTCTTGTAGTCAATAGATTATTATGGAAGCATTGTTTTCTTGTTCTATCTCTTCAGTTTAGTACCAAAATATTTAATATCAGTTTCTAGAAAAATATCGATTTATCATTATGTAAAGTACCAAAATTGGATTGATTAATACCACTTTCATTGTCATTGTCTCTACACTATAAAGTGAAAAGAGTTCATGCAATACTATATACCAAGGGAGACTTAATTCCCTGACGAATTTTGGTACACATACTCCATTATGTACCATACAGTTCTAAGAAGATTTCAGAATATTAAACTCATTATGTCAATACTTTAAACAAATGGATAGTAAGATCAATAGCATTAAGTAATAACATAAACAAATGGATAGTAAGATACTAAGATCAATAGCATTAAGTAATGGTTCTTACTCCCTTATCAATAGTGAAACAAGATCTTTTTAAAAGCAATATCTAATTATTCAAATGAAGGTAGACAAATGAGTTGTCAAGATGGATCAATAGATGAAAAAATAGACCTAAAATCAAATATATTCTTAGATTAATGGAGAACAAGATGAGAAAAGTATTCTGATTGAAGTTAGAGAAGCCAAAGAGATTAGGAGATGGCAAAAAGAACTATAGTCGATACAAAGTGATTGCAATAAATATTTTGGAGTCGGGAAGAGAATGGGTGTGGTTTCAAGTTTAGTTGTTCTTATAATTTTAGATTTTGATGGATTATTCGGAATATCGACTAAAGCATATAAGTTCAAACTATGGTATACAAGTGGTTTAGTGGTGTGATATAGAATGGTCAACAAGAGAACTTTCATGCTAGACAGGTAGGTAATGAAACTAACTGATTGATGAAGTGATTGTGTTATTCAAACTGGAATCAACGCTGTACGGACATTGTCATGACTTATATTCTCTAACTCAACAAAGCATTTTTTTCAGCTACCACATTAAGGCCAATAAATCCTAAAAAATGGTTATGGACACGGTAAGAAGACATGAACGAATAAAACACATAATTTATCTAATGTAAAAAAAAAAACAGGTCTTACTCCAACAACTTCTCCTCCATTGACATCCTCCTCTTAAATAACTTATGTATTTTTTTTTTTTTTCATAAGTAAGAAATAAATAAAAAGGTGTTCAAAAGGGGAACGCGTCCCTTATACAAAAGTGGAACCGAGGGCTAAGGCCCCAAAGAATCCAAAAAAATAATTAAATCATCGGAAGAGGAGCAAGAACACCTTTTCACATAATTGAAAAGAGAATGAATAATATAAAGTTTCAGCGTCGCCGTAGGCGACTCCTTCCTTTCGAACATTCTACTATATATCTCCTTTCAGATGCAACACCAAAAGCAATGTGGGACAATTCTCCAATAATCGCATACACCTCTTCTCACACGACATCCTCTCCAAGCATGAATCAAATCCTTAGAAGAACGTGGCATTGCCCAACGCATGCCAAACAACCCAAGAATAAGATTCCACCAGTCGTGCGCCACGGGGCAATGCATGAGAATATGATCAACTGACTCACCATCTTGCTTGCATAGGCAACACCAATTAACAAAACAATTCCCCCTCTTCCTCAAATTATCAATCGTATGCCTATGTAGCTGACTGTTATCGGCTTGATAGTGGTGGGATTACGTGGGACGTGCACTTTCGGTGTTCCTTTCAGGATTGGGAGTTGGACGAGGTATGTGTTCTTCTGGATCAGTTGTATTGGCAGGAGGGAGTTGGCAATGGTTATGATGATCTAACATGGATTCCCTCTTCCCATGGTCGTTTTGAAGTGCGATCTTTGTTCTTATGTCTATCTCATTTTGATAGCCTTGACTTTCCGTGGAAGACCATTTGGCGTTCTATGGCTCCAACTGGGTGGCACTCTTTGTATGACCGTTGTATGGGGTAAGATAATACTGTATAATCTGGGAAAAGTACGAGATAATGGCTGATCACCACGCCAAAGATCTTCCTAAAAACGAACGCATCTACCGTCATGAACTTTGAATCTAATATGAGAAGAGAAGACATCCCATCCCTTTCGAATGGATTTTCATACCCCGACTCCTCCCACAAGAGAAACCGGACGGGTAGACCAGCCGCCAATCTCTTCCTCAAACCGACATGAGACTAGCCTTCGCTAAAGACATTGTCTTTCCCTCCCGTATCTCCACAACCATTTACCTAGAAGAGCTTGATTAAAAGGAACCAATCTTCTAATACCAAGACCACCCAACTTCATGGGCTTGCAAACTTGCTCCCATCTGACAAGGCGTTACTTAAACTCTTCTTCCCTTTCGCCCCAAAGGAAACCCCTTTGAATTTTTTCAATCCTATTAGCAACGGAGCATGGAATTTGGAACATAGATAAAAAAATATGTGGGAAGGCTCGATAAAGTGCTCTTTATGAGAGTAACTTTACCCCCCTTAGACAAGTATTGCTTCTTCCATCTTACCAATCTCTTCGCATACCTATCAATCACAGGATCCCAACTCCCCACTCTCCTAGAAGAAGCCCTTAGGGGTACCCAAATAAGGAATGGGAAAAGAACTCACCCTACACCCAAGGACTGCAGCTAAAGAAGAAACATCCTGAACATTCCTTACCGGGACAAGCACGTTCTTAGCCACGTTGACCTTCAGCCTTGAAACCGCTTGAAAACAAGCCAGGATGCACCTCAAATATCTAAGCTGAGACATATCACCATCACAGAAAACCAGGGTATCGTCTGCAAAAAGTAAATAAGAGATCTCCACCTGATGGACTAAATCTCTTCCCACCCTAAAGCCCTTAATAAGACCAAGATCCTCTGCCTTTCGCATAAGTCTACTTAAGCCCTCCATAACAATTAGAAAAAGGAAAGACAACAAAGGATCTCCTTGTCTTAAACCCCGAGTACACCCAAAAAAACCAGGGGAGATCAGTTCACAAGAACTGAGAATTTGACAGACGAAAGACACGTCTCAATCCATATCCTCCATCTACTTCCAAACCCCATTTTTTGAAACAAATATAGTAGGAAATTCCAATTTACATGATCATACGCTTTCTCAATATCAAGTTTACATAAAACTCCAGGAACACCACTTCACAATCTAGAATCCACACATTCGCCTGCAATAAGCATTGAATCTAGAATTTGCCGTCCTCCGACAAAAGCATTCTGGGAATCCGATATAATCCAATCCATTACTTCCCTCATCCTTAGAGCAAACACCTTAGCCATGAGTTTGTAAATACAACACACTAAGCTAATTGGTCTAAAATCCTTCATGTCAGAAGCGCCTCCCTTCTTAGGGATAAGGGCAATGAATGAGGCATTTAGCGACTTCTCAAAGACGCCAGTAGAATGAAACTCCTGAAATGTACCCATCACCTCGTTTCTAACTACCGCCCAACTTTCCATTAGAAAATGCACAGTAAACCCATTAGGCCTTGGAGTTTTGTCCCCAATACAACTTGATAAAGGCTTTAGAACTTCGTCTTCAAGGAATCTCAAGCCCATCTTTATCCAACTCAGAAATAGCCTCAAAATGGAGACCGTCAAGTTTGGGTTTCCAAGTTAATGGCTCGGCATAAAACTTCTGATAAAAAGAAATGATCTCATTATGCACCTCTTCCTCCCTCCACAACTCCACACCTTCCACCCGAATTCGTCCTATATATTTATTATAGGCAGCTAGAAAAGACATACAAACATAAAACTTACTATACATATTTAAATCATATCAACCTTGTCTGGCTCTATTTCTCAACCTCGAACCCTTAGAAATCTTCAAAACCCTTTCAATACCAGAGAAGCCATATATGATAACAGCTTCTTTTTTTTCCCCTTCCAAATGTAAAACTGCATTCGACATATAAATACTAAGTATGTTTTTCTTCCAAATTTAGATATCCATATATGTGTGTGTGTATACATATTGATGCATGATATGTCCAACCTATGTCCACTTATCCGCCATGTGTCCAGCAGATATGAAATTATCCAAGGTGTGACCAACACATGTCCTAGTGTGTCGGAGCAATGTGCATTTGACTCGTGTCCAAAAGAGACTATTTCAAGTTCTATCATGCTCAGCCAAAGACAAGAAGGGCTCATTACACAATAAATTATAATGAGCACATCTCTTTAAGTGACTAAATAGGAGATAAAAAAGAGAAATAATGACCACGGTTGGTGAAAAAAATCAAATAACAGAAGTATAACATAGAGATGCATCTCAAATAAAGTTACCATGTTTTATATTAGAGATTTTTAAAAGATGGGGAAAAAGGATGTGGCTTCCAAAAGAAACGTTAAAATGAAGCAATACAAAAACTCCACCTTCGCCATAAGGAATAACCTTTGA
This sequence comes from Cornus kousa, assembly GCA_025631255.1. Lineage (NCBI taxonomy): Eukaryota > Viridiplantae > Streptophyta > Magnoliopsida > Cornales > Cornaceae > Cornus > Cornus kousa. The sequence continues at coordinate 1,725 of JAOTQH010046744.1, read as the reverse complement.
CAAATTTAGAATTAATGAGCCTAGCATGAACAAGACATAGGCAAACAAATGTGAAAGAGATTGAACTCAAATTTTCACTTCAAGTGACTTCAAGTGAGGTATCATGGAGTACTATTCATGGTGGGACCATACTATTTAGTTCAAAAACAAGATTCATTTCCCATTGTTTCCATTACTAATGGAAAATTAATATATGTGACCAAAGCTAAGATGGCTATACTTAATTCTCTTTCCGAGTAATTCACTTGCATATTTCTTTCCTCAGAAAATATAAAACGAAAAGTTATGTTATGTTTATGATCCAACTCTTGCCTCTCATTGGAACATTTAACAAAATTCATCACACTAAATTGGAGCCTAAGAATGGACCTCCCATCCACGCCCTGACAGACTGCAATATATAATATATAAAGAACAATGGCTATCAACAATCAACATGCAATGGATTGTCCTTACAAAAAGGAAGCAGAGGGGGAAAAAATGGAGACTCATTTCCATAGCTTCGCACGTTGGTGTTGATCGTTGAGGAAATCTTCTCTTAAACCAAACAATCAATTAATTTGTAATTAGCCTGTGCTGGAACCATAATTAATTTACCATTTGCTAAGGAATTCCTCAATTGGTCCGACTGTGAGCAAAATTTCAATAAATAGACCTCAACAGACAGTTCCCAAAACCCCAAAAATGTATTCTCTAAATGGAATAATTAAATAAGTAGCGATTTCAAGTGGCATATACGATCATTATCCAGCACATTAACTCATCAAAATGGGGCTGAAAGTCTATTACGCAAGGGTCATGTTTTGGGTTCTTGCAAGTGCAATTAATAAATCATCACATAATAGGTCCCTGTTAAACTGATTATTCTGATGCACAACAGAAACAATCTATCTTGTGAATCCCAAACGATCAATAATTATTATTCAGTATTCTGCTAAATAATTTTGCAGATGACTGCCATCAAATTTAAGATACAAGCGAAACACATCCACTTGAACTTTGTTTCCCAATTTTCTAGAAATTTTTTGAACTTTTACCTTTGAAAATATAAATTCTGCTGCTTCAAAGATTCTTCCAATTCGATAGATATCCACTTGCTCCAATAATTATTATTCAGAATTTAACTCTTTGGTGGTTAATTGATAATCCTAGTAATTAGAGAATTAGAACCTCTGAGATATAATATAGTTTATCTGCTAAATAATTTTGCAGATGACCGCCATTAAATTTAAGATACAAGCGAAGCACATCCACTTGAAATTTGTTTACCAATTTTCTAGAAAGTTTTGAACTTTTGCCTTTGAAAATATAATTTATGTTGCTTCAAAGATTCTTCAAATTCGGTAGACATCCACTAGCTCCAAAGGCGTTTAAGCTTTTAAGAAATATCCCAACAATGTATATCAAGCTCTCACACACTCCACAAAAATCGACCTCCTCAACTCCCTCGGAGAATGAATTTTTTTTTAAAAAAAAAGAGACATAGAAAAGGTAACATATCAAAATAGAGACTTGAATCAAAAGACCTCCCAAAATCAAAGCTCTAACCCCAAGTTCAACATCTTGCATCCAACCACCTACATTGTAGAGGAATGGTGTTAGAGGTTTGTTGTAACGGGTGGGCGCTTGCCCATTTACCCAAAAGCTTGAACTGTTGGGTAGTGCTGCATACCCACCCCTTTATACCCATGTCACTTCCCATCCGAATCCGATGTGGGACAAGTC
>JAOTQH010046317.1:0-17522 GCA_025631255.1 Cornus kousa | reverse complement strand
GTCCATAATGGTGGCTCACTTTCAATACTATTAAGGTGGCTCACGTCGTTGCAGAGGACTGAAAATTTAATATTCCATATGCGTGGCACCATTCTAATACGGAGTATCAATTATAAGTACCTTGGATAGCAAACCTATATGTATATATTTTTTAAAAATACAAATTTCTTGATCTACATGAGAAAAGAAGAAGAAGAAGTGTAACATTCTTTTTCATGAGTTTTGTGGCTACTTATGTGTTCAGGCGGGTACGAGACATTAGTAAATTATCACACTGAATGAATTAAAGGTACATAATTTTAAGTCGGCTGGATGTAAAAATTGGAAAGTGCTATATAGGTCCCCAGATATTTTGAAATGAAATTCTAAAGTAAAATTGTATAAATTGGGATCAAAATAAACAATATCAAAATTGTCGATAAAATAAGTCATTACAAATTGTATCATATACCCTAAGAGGAGGTAGGGGGGGACAGGGAAAGTACATTGTACGCCTCAAATGATATAAGGCCACGGTGCGCGAAAAGCACAAATGAAAACTACGTTTTTAAGATGTGAGAGTTCAATGAGTGCAGAAAAATCTACTCCGTAAAAAGAAAATGTAAAGACAGCAATGAGTTACGCCGAGAAACGAATGGTACCATGTGGCCATTTAAGTACATATGCACTTGGCATAAATATGAGAACCGATCTGTCCATACGCAGTCCACGGGAAATCCATTAAAAAGATGCTCACGTGGCATCACATGTGGTCGGTGGTCCCCATTATCCCTTACCCATATAAGGAGGCTTGGAGTCCCAAAACTAACTCTATTAAAGAAAGGTACGGAGGTAGTATGGCCTGTATGGGAGAGGAAACAGAATTGTGGGCACAAGGGAATGGATCGTAATTTAAGGACATTATACTTGTTTGTATGTATATGTATATATATATATATATATATCGGAAAATGATTCCTCTCTCTCTCTCTTTTTCATCCTCGCTGAAAACCACGTTCTGAACATAGAATAGTCCAAGCAGTTTGCTCCATCTCTCTTAATCAACCACATTGATGTATTGACGCAGTATTTGTTATTTGGATTTTATATTAACGTATAATCTGATAAATTCATAATTTTACCGAAAACTATTTTTCATATATTACGAGGTTTTCCTAGACAACATATCTTTTTATTTCATACCATGCCATTACAACACTTGTATCTTTTGATGAAGTCATGATAAAGAGTATGAGAATTGGACAAATTTCAATTAAAATTTTTTCGTTGTCAAACTCTACATAATTTTTCGTTTGGTAACTAAATAAATTATTAACATACAACAATAGACGATCTAACTTTCTACATGTACAAATTCAATTTTTGAAATTTTTTATTTGAATAGAATACAAAAAGCCACTTCTTGGCTTAGTCCTTTCACCCCACTTTGATTTAGAAGTAGTAATATTGTGGAGTTGTTAGATCGTGTTTGTATGATGATTAAACAAAATATATATTAATAGTTGAAAAAAAATAAAAAAATAAATACCAATAAAACCAAAAAAGAAAAGAACGAAAAGAAAAAAAAAAACGTAAATAAAAAGAGCAGATTTTTTAGAAATTACAAGATTCACTCCCTCCTACGGAGCCACCTCTTCCAGGAAGCTTCCAGGTGGCGCCGATGGATCACATCATTTCACGGCATGCCCGTGACACGTGGAAACCGTCTGAGTCCACTCTCCAAAAAGCCACGCACACACCTGATTTCTAACCGGACTAACGCCGACTCCCCCGGGAGTGCCTCTCACTTAGTTTCTCTCACGTGCAGTCCTACACGTGTCCTCCGATTGTATACTGTGAAGTCAACGTCGTCACAAATCTAACGGTGCACCTACTCTTTTACGTGTGGGTGTATATATATGTATAGTTATATACACAGATCTACACAAAAATCCTCAGTAGTAAAGGCCTCAGTGAGTGCTTAGAGCAAACAAAAAGTATAATAATCTCAACCATGAAAGCGGTTCTTCTCCGAACTGGTTCGGTCCCGAATCTCTCAATCCAACCCTCATTCGTTCCCGGCTCACCGCGAGTCCCTCACTTTGATTTCTACGGCGAGAAGAAAAAGCCGGTTTCTCCGAAGATTTCGCTGCATTTGGAGATCAATCGCCGCAACGATACCACTCCGGTGAGGAGTATTCGGAGAGTGATGTCGGAGTCTGACGTGATCAGGTCGGAGAGTGAGGTTTCCGGCGGTTTCTCGAGACTCCGTGGTGCAGGATCTAGGTCCCTCCCTGTGAGAATACCGGAGGAGGAGTACGTATCGGACGGTGAGGACGGCGTAGGAAGTGTCCGATCATTGTTTGTAGCGGAAAGAGGATCCGATCGGAGGAATTACGCCGGGGAGTGGCCGGAGAGCGGGATTCCTGTTGAGGAATTAGGGTTTTCCGGCGGTGGAATAGGTAAAGGAAGGATCCCTGGCGGTGGAGGCGGCGGCGACGACGACGACGACTTTGAATTCGGTGCTTTCACCGGCGGTGAAGCCGATCGCAGCAAGATCAGTGCCTATTATCTAGAGATGCTGAAGTCAAACCCTACGAATGCTCTTCTTCTTAGAAACTACGGCAAGTTCTTGCACGAGGTACTAACAATTCATCAATCGTTCCATCAAAATCTATTTTCTTTCTAATTTTCATTTGTCATGAGATTAGATTTTGATTACTGATTATGTTACGCATTTAAATTGTTACTGTTGAAATTAGGTAGAGAGAGATACAGCAAAAGCTGAAGAGTACTATGGAAGAGCGATACTAGCAAGTCCTGGTGATGGAGAGGTGTTGTCTCTATACGGAAAGCTGATATGGGAAACAGAGGCAGACGAAGACAGAGCCAAATCTTACTTCGATCGGGCTGTTCAAGCCTCTCCCGATGACTGGTACGGAAGTACATACATATATATATATATGTTGTGATCCCTTTCCCGCCAAAATTATACATACAAATATATATATATATATATATATGAACGTGAGTGTGATGTTTAGGTGTTGATTGGATTTGAAATAAGAAGAAGTTGAAAGGCTAACATGTTTTTTTTTTTTAAACGGAATTTACAGTGTGGTGTTGGGATCGTATGCGCATTTCTTGTGGGAAGCAGAGGGAGACGAAGACGAGGAAGAGGAGATAGAGATAGAAGGTAGTAAAGCGTCTCCGGCCATGGTTGCAGCTTTCTAACAGCAAAGAAAGAGTTTGTTCATCGACGCAGAGAAAGAGTGTATCAAGTCTGACGAAATCACTGTAATGTTTTACTAACTGTTAATGTAAAAAACCGGAATAAACAACTGGTAAGATGATAAGGCAGAGTGAGAGAGAATGATTAGTTGTTGTTTGTAGTTTGTACAGTGTAACTGCCATGGCATAAATGAAGTTCTAAGTTCTAAGTTTGTACAGGGTCAACGACTGGTATTGTGAAACCCCGGCTATTGTAAAATTTCTCACATTGGAATAGAAAGGAGGGCTTGTTGAGCAAGTGTTAGTTTAAGCTCGATTAAGCTTTTGAATTAGCTCGGGAAGTATTCCGTTCGTAACAAGTGGCAACAGAGTGAGTTGAATTCTTGATCCGAAAGTGTTCGGGTCGTGAGACAATGTCATGAATTCTTATTTTACAATTCTTATCGAGCATCAGATTTAATTCAAATGGAGAAAGTTAGGTGTTAACACCGATTAATAGTTTTAAGCTTTTGAATGGGGGAGTAAAAACCCTGGTTGAGCTGTGTTCTCCTTGTAATAATCATCTCTCAGATTAATAGGGGCTTCAACCGGTTTTAGCCCCATCCGTGGTGTTGATAAAACACCGTCGATATCACGAGTAATTAAGTGTCTACAATATTAAAAGCATACCCATATGCTGGCCGCCGGAATAAAAAGACAAGAGACGAACCCTTCATTTGGCATTATTTTGCAAAAATATACTCTTTTCCCATTCAGGATTCACTTCTATTAGTATAATCTTTTATCATTGGCATCAAGAGTGAACCACAATCGAGTGTGTGTCTACATATATATATATATATATATATAATTCGAAAGTTTTAAGTTTATTGATATTGAGTATAATTATTACTACTATAATTTAAAACTCCATTTTCCTATAATTAGGACTATTTGTTTACCTTGTGAATCGAAGGTTCTCACCATATATTTCATGATTGTAGAATCTTGAGCTTAATTAATGCTGGCTCTGCTCTCGAATGTATGGTAGTACGTGGTACTACATACTGCACCATTACTGGTACCTCTCTGTATGTGTAGAGTGTGCCGGCAAAGTAACAGCTAAAAGAGTGTACGTGTGTGTTTAGCCAGGCGGAACATGGATGTTGTTTCACTTGGTTGTTGAAAATTGCTACTCACATGACTAAAGTACTTTAAAAACAAGTTCTTTTGGATAAGCACGAGAGAAACAGTGCAACTAAAGGTGGAATTAGCTAGTGAGAAGATAAATAAAGAAAAGAATACGACAATATTGAGTTTTGATGATTAAGGAAGAAAAAAGAGAAATTTTAAAAATTATAACTCTGGTCCTGAGGAGCTCTTTTAAGAAATTTATTTTATTTTATTTTTTAATTCAATTATCTACAAGCAGTCTTAGAGGTACTCTTGGGTATTAAAAAAAAAAACAATCTATTAAATTAGGTCTTTTTTAAAACACAAAAATTGTTAATTAATACCATGTTTGGGGGCACTGAATCGGTTGCTTGAATTTAAAATTAAAGAAAATTTAGTTCAAAGTTTATATTAAATTTCTTCTAATTCCGAATTCAACGTATCCATACTCTCAAACGCAACATAAATGTATTTTTTAATTATTTTTTTGTTTCTAATTCTTTGAGAAATGAAAATGGTAATCATCAGAATACTAAATGGAGTAAACTCCGACTCTATTTATTGACTCTATTTTTTCTTTTTCTTTTTTTCTCTCCTTAATTTATCTCAGTCAATTCAAATGTAGCTTGATACAAGTGTAAATGGATGGTCCAGACTAGTGGTTTGGTCAACTGAAAATGATGTAGTAGCGGGTACATGAGTGATAAATATGGCCATTGAGAACTGATAATCAGATTTGATACTTAAAATTTGCAATGTTGTTTGGGCGACAAAGATGGGCATAACTCTTTAAAACTAAACCCCAAGCTCATGGTTTTCCTAACAGCCTATTGCAGGTTGACGTACATAAAGCAAATAATTGCAATAATTTATATCAATATTATATATGTTTGCAATATACAAAGACCATTTATTATGTTTGCAATCCAGCGAATACTCTCAACACTTGAATAGGAGAAGCACATCTCACATTAATTCGACCTTACGTGTATTTTACATACTCCCAACACTAAATAGGAGATGCACATCTCACATTAATTCAACATTATGTGTACTCGCAGCACTGAATTAGAGTCTCATGATCATTTATTTTTCAAGTGTTCTTTTATCAAGCCCTTGTGGGCATTTATTCAAGAACCATGTAAATTTCATATTCAACCATCATCTTGGAGGGATCTCACTATTCGGGCTTTCCCATCACTGGCGGGTTTCTCTGAATTTCGTAGTTACTTTGGCTCCAAAATGAGTTTGGCATCTCTTGTCTATCATATTTGGAATGAGAGGAATCGCATAATATTTCAGAAGAAAGCTGCTTCACCCAACTCTATCCTTCGTCTCACACTCGAATCATTCAGAGTCAAGCTTCTCATCTCCTCAATCACTGATTCACTCAACTCCAGAAGAATTTCACTTGAGTGGGATATCCCTGAAGCAATTATCCGTCCCCCAGAGAAACCCCCAGACTAGGGATTCCAATTGCACTTGTCGGAGGAATCTCCTTTATCACCGGATCTAACTGCTGGCTTGTACTGTCATGTGCTCTTGTTGGGCTGCGTGGATTGTTCCATAGTTTCTTTGTGGCTTTTGGGCCTGCTTTGTATTTGGGGTTTGGCCCTTCATTTAGCTCTGTGCTAGCCCTTGGGCTGATGTACTTTTCTTTGCAATGAATGAATTAGCCTTTACCTTTCAAAAATATATATATATACAAAGACCATATATTAGACAAGTACTGCATGCCACATTGACAATATACTCCTATGTTATTACAGAAGCATGAAAATGGAAAATTAAGCTCAATCCTCTCCACAAACATATTGGTTTAGTCCAGCAAGAACCACAGTTTCATATTGGTGAAAAAATATGGAGCATATATAGGAAGGAGAAGTTATTGTAGCAGAAGCTAGCCAATGCACACAGTTTCATCTCCTGAGACGTGCATGTACGCGCGCTGCTCCATTTTTTGCTGGGGATGTGACTTTGATACCATTCTTTCACAATCCTTCAACTGGGGATTGGCTCTGAGCCTCTGATACCATTCAGTCACGACACCCTTTTCGGCTTGGCCTAACCCTCATGGGCTTGTTTACGTTCCTCCATTTCTGGTTGTGAACCCACCCAACCTATATTGAAATTGTTTGCTTTACACATTATTGCTTACGGTTTTTCATCTACACAATTAGAGAGCATCTAGACATATAAATGCCATCAAACCTCTATTCTTACAATGTGAAACGTCACATAAGTAATTTATGTATTTTCTGTATTTCAACTGAGCCAAATAATAATTGGGTTGTGAGAATCAAACCACATATATGTTGGTTTTTGTGTTCTTGTAATTGCATTCTAGGGTGTTTGTGTAAATTGGTTTTTTAACCTGTCCTCTCTAGTTGTGGGAGGTTGTTTCTTGTGTCCTTTTGGTAATAAAATCACTTAACAACAAATAAGGTAATGGACTAAGCACACATTCATAAGAATTAGTATTTGCATGGTTTAAATGGTGTGACTACTATTGAGAGGAAAAGGAAATTATGCCATCTATAATAAGAGGAGGATCGCAATATATATATATATATATATATATATAGCTCTTTCCATCTACAAGACATCCATTATAATGGCGTCTCCCTTTTTATAACACAAAAGCGCTATTCTGTTTTTCTCAGGAACCAAACGAAAAACATGTAAGAATACAAATTTGGTTTCCTTTTGTGTAATTAGAAAGCAAACAGATGTAGCATTTCTAGGCTTTTAATGCACAAAATTTCAATAAGTGATCTCTGAGTTAGTTTCCAACACTCTTAAGCAGTTTCAAATAATATTAATGTCCAATTCCCAGTTAGCTCTTGGCAGCAATTCATTAATAAAATACCATATTCATTTTCTATGAAGAAATTAAGCTGAAAGAAGATAACCAAGCCGTTACGCACTTTAAAAATTTTCTTATATTTATTTATTTTTTTCACCCATTGTTTCAAAGAGGTAGTTCTTTCTCCTACACCTCTTGCACTCTCTCGGCTACTTTTTGTTTTCTTAGAGATGAAAATTTTACATTGTCCTCGTCATGAAAAGGCACTTTACCTATTGAACTTGGTAAACTAAAATGGTTGAATGTTTGAAGAGATTATTCAGGAATTTGTATAACATTGAACGCGGCGATTACACGTACGTTGAATTTTTGGTGTGGGTGGTGAAAGGAGATGATCAGACTTGATTTACCTTCACATTGCATTGTAAATTTCTTTTGGCTATGGTACAAACAGAAAGGGCCATGCCAAATCCCCCATATATCTTCTCATGTGGCTGCCTTCACCCTCCTTTTTTTGTTTGTTTTGAAAACATAATAATATTCTAAATGATTAAATACATTATCAGATTAATATATGGTCTCTTATTTCATATTCAAACCAGCATATAGTTTGTGCATGTCACGCTTTCCCATAACTAAACAAAATTGCTCTCACCTTTAGGAAGTTTCTTAGGATTGAAGGGGAACATATTGGAGATCGAGTCTTCATCCGAGTAAACCAAGTTTGAGAAGTAAGCCTCAACCAGAATTTTGGACTATAGTTATTGACTTGTTTCTGATTCAAATTTTTTTTTTTTGTTAATTTTTTATTTATTTTACCATATACTTTGCATGTGTTTTCAACTCCTTAGACTTGTGAATGAAGCCAATGAGGTAAGAAATGTGGAAAAATTTCCCGGCAACTCTCACCGTCTTCTTACCACCCAATTGACATTTGGGAGGATTGATGTCACTGTTGTTGTTAACGGCTATAAGAAACCTTGAGCTAAACCTTAATTTACAGAGGTCAAAGCCGAGTTAATTAATTAATAGTAGGAGACTTAGAATTATCCCACGCAGCATTCCTAATTCAACTATCCATTTTAATTATATTTTTTTCTGTGGATAATGGCTGCATGGATTTAAAAAAAAAAAAAAAAAGGTCAGTCGAATGAACAAAGCTCCTATTATTGTGAGGTTTGAGAGGGGTCAAATCTACATGACCTTACCTCCGCACAGAGTTTTTATTTTCCCTAAGGAAAGATTTTAGCACCAAAAAAAAAAAAAAAATTTGAAAAACATCTGGCATAGGTAAAACTATTCCCCAATAATTCTAAAGAAAAAAAAAATGTCAATATATAGCTAGTATTATAAATGTTGCAAGACCAATGAGACTAATATATACCTTCTCCATATATTAATCCATATTGATGTAGGAATTAGATTACCATACAGTAGGTATTCCACTGATGAGATTATACTAAAATGTCAATAAATCATTATTACTTAATTGCTTTTTATCTGAAAGATTAATGATCTTTGACATTGAATTGGTTATCATCAACTAAAGCTTGCAATTATCATCCTTGGGGTTCAGTTAATGAGGTTTGGTTTTAGCTAAATGTTTGGTGTAATTAATGACAAACATTGCGTAGCTTGACTGCTAATGTATGCTATATCATATATACATTACGATTTTGCTTTCCTTCAGTCAATTTTCAAAGATCTTAAAATAGTATGTATTAACATCAATAAGGGGTAATAGTAAACACTAGCCCAGGCTGACAAATTTTAGCTTATGGGTTCGAGTTTAAAAACAACCATCATCGTTATTGTCATCCTTGCCTTTTTATTCTATGTGAATGGGGTGATCAGGCCAACCGCATAAATTCTCTCCAAATTACAGTTCGCAAGCATATATATGAGATTTGCCACAAAAATACTCTTTTTTCTAGAGTTAATTTGAAATTAAGCAACCACTTTGTGTAAAAAATGCCAAAGATCAAGTCCATATCTTGATTTCTCAATCTTGAAACTACGCATTTATACACTGATATACTTTTTTACACTTAATTTGATCTCTTTTCAATTGGCAATCTGATGTTTATGGTAGTAACTTTGTCCATAGCCAAAGGCAATTCTGGGTTAATGACTTCTATGATTCAGATAAATCTTCTTCATTACAGGTTTTATGTGTTAGATTAATGCGGTCTTCGTCGACTGTCAATTTTATGATACAGTAATTATTATCTACATTGTGGAACATCTATGACTTCAGTTTGTTTAAAAATTTCAATTATTATTTTATTGCATGTTTATCATTTTTCTTCTATGTCATGTTGAATTTGAATGGAATTCAAAAAGGTACATGGATTTGGAGGAAAAAGAAGCCCATTTACGTATCATTTAAAATATTAATTATAAGGATTCTGTTGGTGGAGAGGAGATGAATTATATGCAAACTGTTACATTCAAAGGGCAGTTAGAGAGCACTAAATATTCAGAAAATTCAGAAGTAATAGGAAAACAGTTCTCAAGATGTTGGATATATATATTTATATAATATATTACGTGAATTATTCAAAGAACATGACAAAAATGATGACTAGTTTGGTGATGGCAGGAGGATTAATAATTAAATCAAAGAATTAGAGGCAGGTGAAACTAATTATTGAGTTATGATACTCATAAAACACAGATTTTCATAAAAATTAACAGAAAATAATGGTTAGTTTGTGTATTAGCATTGAAAAATAAGCATGGAATTAAGAAGAATGCTGTCTGTAACATGTGTTCTAGGCTTACTATACTCACTACAAAATATTGAGAATAAATCATCTTACATTATGCATTAAAATCTGGTTACCTCAAACCCTAGTTTTTTCATGTATTGAACTCCAATTGATTTAATACTTGAGTTAGAAAAATTCTATTTTGAGTGTTTAAAAAAGAAATGAAAATTAATATGATTCTACCATATTTATGTACATGTGCTTTAAGGAAATTCTCAGCCACCTGGTTCTACCCTCTAAATTTTTTTTATTTATCTTTTCTACCCTCCAATATGAAGACATTAATAGTGTTACCTAATCATTTTTTTAATGAAATTCAGTTGCCCATGAGTTCTATATCTTTTGTTGAAAAAAGCAAAGATGCGTTGTTGCTAGGCGACTTCCCTCTCATTTTCCTTGTTGTTGGAAGATTACTATATAATATTGTATATATATATATATATATATATATATATGAATTTGACCTCATCTTTGAATTTCCTCCCATGCAGTACTTGTATATAAAAGCAGCATGTCCCTGTTAGATTATCTTTATCATACAATCAAATCTAGCTAGTTTGATTTTCTTGTGCAAAAATGGTTAGGCCTCCGTGCTGCGACGAAAAGGGCTTGAAGAAGGGTCCATGGACACCAGAAGAGGATCAAAAGCTGGTTGATTACATTCACAGACATGGCCATGGAAGCTGGAGATCACTCCCCAAGAACGCGGACTTGAACCGGTGTGGAAAGAGCTGCAGACTAAGATGGACTAATTATCTGAGACCTGATATCAAGAGAGGAAAATTCTCAGAAGAAGAGGAGCAAATCATCATCGACCTTCATTCAATTCTCGGAAACAAGTACATATACACAACACATGTTTAACATTGCTAGAAATACAATATAAATGGCTTAATTAACCACTTATGTTTTGATGCACTTGCAGGTGGTCAAGGATTGCTACCCATCTTCCAGGACGGACCGATAATGAAATCAAGAACTTCTGGAACACCCATCTCAGGAGGAAGTTCCTCCAAAGGGGTATTGATCCAAAAACACACAAGCCAATAGCTGAATTCAATTTAATTGCTAATCTCTCTCAGATGCTATCTGTGGCAGCCTTGCCCAATTTGATGAACCCTAATTGGGACAATGCTCTTAGGTTACAGGCTGATGCCACTCAACTAGCCAAACTCCAACTCTTGCAGAACATATTACAATTCATAAGTACAAGTCCCCTTCCAAGTACTATAGAAGAAACTGGTCTCTTGGGATCCCATGATCTTAATCATACCCAATTTTCTTCCGAGCTTACGAATCCAATTACAACCCTACCACCAATAGCCAACTCATTGGCATGTTTTGATCAAGTTGGCTCTTATAACCAATCAAATGTTCTTAATTTCAATAGTAACGGCTTGAACTACACATATTATGATGCTCAAACAGATCAAAATTCACTTCCTCCATTAGTTTCAGCCTCTCTAGAGACTTCCTTTAATGATCCAATGAAAAGCAACATGAACCCAACTCATCTTTCTACTCACTCACCCACCTCCGCGTCCACCTCCAATTCTGTCTGTGAAGCTTGGGAAAAGTTATTGAATGATGAAGCCAGTTTCTCCTGGAAAGACATTTTAGAATAGGTATGTTATGCTTTTATATATTTCTACATGTAGAGTCACACAAACACACATGCACACACAGGTTTTCTTCCTGCACATTACTTATCTTTTCTTTCTTTTTGGTATTTGCAGATAAGCTTCGTGCCATCATTGCCTATGGATTTCATTGTAAAATATCATTGAAATTTGTATCGAATTCTCAAATTCACAGGAAATATTTTTTTTTTTTCAGTTTAACTAATTTGTTCATTTGAGAGGATTGCTCACTATCTTTGATGAGGGCAACTTATGATATTTGTATAAAGACTTCACTAGAAGTTCATGCATGTAAACCGTCTCTTGCAGAGTTTCCATTTCATATATATATGAAATTCTTTGATCATGTGCTTCGTTTATTTATTTATTTGATTTATTATTATTATTATTATTATTTCATGTACTCGTTTTTACACCATATATAGTTTCTCTTTTCTATTTTTGGTCACTAGTTTCTTCTAATCAAAGCAATCTGAAACACCAAAGTCCAAACTAACCAACACTCGAAAATATATAGTGGGTAATAGTGGGTGCATACATAACGTGCAAGTGCAAGTAAAGACGTTTACTATGCATTCTATATGGCATATATACATATACATATATATACATATATATATATATATATATAACTGTCTTCTTCCATTGATACACTTCATATATAACAAGTTGAGTTGATTAGATATATAGTACAATTTATTGAAAATTAAAAATGACTTAGTTGCTAGAGCTAGGCACAAAAATAGATCCATGAAAAGGAACCAGCTTTTTAAATATTATTGCAATTAAGAGTTATCTTTCGACACTAGGTGGGATCATTTTCGTCTAATTCAAGCCACCGATTCTCATCTCACTTAAAAAAAACTGTATTGATTAAGGGTGAAACATAAATGCTAAACTCCAATAAATTATAAAATATTGAAGTAAAAATCGACTCCCGGGCCATCATTATTATTATTATTATTATTTCCTGTAAGTAAGTAGAAGAAGAAAAAATGTACGAAAATACAAGGGCATATCCCAGGTCCAAGATGAGCCCAAAGCCAAACGAGACTTTACAGTCCGAGATCCAAATGAAATGAAAAGTCCGCAGGCCCAACAAGACCCAAACATTTTGAAAACCAAAACCCGCGCCAAACCCAAGAAATGAAAAAATGAAATCAATTCAAAATTTTCAAAAATTCATTACAACATCTAACAGGAAGCATAAATCATGATTATCAAGAATTGAAGGTATCCATGTCATGGAGACTAATGTTTTGGTCATGGTGGTGGTATCCCTTGAGGATGGTGCAGAAGCTTGTGTAGGGAGTAGGGGGGTTAAATTTGGGGCTGGTGAGTACTGGCAATGGTAGGACAGGGCAAAAAATCCGCAAATTTGTGGATTTGATCCGATTCGATCTGTACTTGTTAAACCCACGGATCGGTGGTGGATTCAAAAAATGTGAATCCGTAGTTCACGGATTAGCCTGCCAAAAATCCGATTCGATCCGTGGACAATCCATATATATATATATATATATATGTATATAATATTAATATTATACAACTACAATTATTTATTACTCTTGGAGCTGGACCAGTGGACCACTGAGTCACCGACAGATTAATTACTTCTCTTCTCTTCTTTTTTTTTTCTTCATTTAATCATCCTAACCTAGCCAAAGAATCAAAGTTGAAAGGACTCAAAGAAGAGCAAAGAGAAATCAGAAAAACAATTTAATAAACACACATAGCTATTAGCCTAGCTATTACCTTCATCTTTTCAGTGTTAGAACACTTGGGGTAGTTGAATCTGAAATAAGCATCTGGAGACCTTTCTATGATATTGTTTTCCCTACAGAAAGGTAACCAGTGTCTTCCAAACTTAGCAGCCTCCAGCAAAGCAAAGAGAGTCAACTCAGAGCCTCCATCGTCCGAGACATACACGGAAAGCTTCTCTGTCGAATAATCATAAGCCATCACCGATAAGGCCGTGTTCATGACACTCATGGGTGGCTCTTTGTATGGATCTGCAGTGCATCTAAACACGTCCAACCCCGAAAATTTTTTCCTGCTCATGAGTGCTCTGTAGAGGTTTTCCTAGAACTCTTGACAGTGGATTGGACGCATACTAAAAGACTGCGTCGCAAACCACATGAACCTTATGAGGAGATCGGAGAAGAAAATGGAGATGAAGGATGAGAAATCAGAAAATCCAATCCAATCCGCAAATTGGATCCGATTCGTGGGCTAACAGATTGATGGCGGATTCAAAATCTCCCAATCCCTTGTGAGTGGATCGGATTAGGATTTATGCCTAATTCGATTTGATCCAATCCGTGGCCACCCTAAGGCAGTAGATAAGCTGATTGAAAAGTCTGGAAATTCCAAAATGGATTTGTGTGTAAGGCCTCAAAGAAGGAGCTAGGTAAGTTCCATTCTCGGGCAATATTCTCTGCAAAGGGACATTTGCATTTTTTAACAAAGAAAAGCTTCATTCGAATATAGTTAATCACCAAGTTGAGAGTGGAGGTAATGACTTACTTTGAAAAATTCTATTGTATTTCTCCTTTCACACATAATAGACATAGCTTGCTAAAGTCAGCTTGCATATCTATGTAATAATGATCTGGAGTCTGAAAGTCAGTCTCAATCGGAAATCAATTAAAATTTTCTTCATTTATCAGAGATTTGAAGAAAGTTCGTTGCAGACGATTCAACAACAAATATTGAAGCATTTACATCGAAGATTTGAGAAATAGAATTAAAGGACTTTCAAATATTACAAAGAATTATACCCACTTATCAAATATTAATAAAAAGATTATTTGTTCCACTATTTCTATTCTTTTATTGCAGATTAAGAAATTTACGTGTACAAATTTCTGGACAACTCCGACTGATTTATGTGAGTGAGAGTTGATGTCATCAAAATGTCATTTTAAAGTGCTTATATGTGCTATTATCCAACTTTACCAATAATTTTGGTTGTTCTTTTTTAAAGTTCAAATTTGTCTTTCACCGCGTAAATAAATCACAAAAATACGAACTAGGCAAGTGCGATCGGTCAGTCTAAAGTGATGTAACGACCCTAAACTGATACCATTTAAAAAAAAAAAAATCAGCATAACCTCCCCCTAAAAATGGACCTACCACAACCTGTTTAAATGCATTTTACACCTGTCCCAGCACAATAAACATAAAATATATTCTAACGTCCCTTTCATCCATTCATCATGCCTTAATTTAGTTCATTCCCTAGTGGTACAACCACGTAGTATATTATCCAGATATCATAATTACAGTCCAAAATACAAGACTAATATCAATGTCCATATTTTATAGCATTTAGACAACTCATACAAAAGTTTCGGCCCATAGGTACAATTATAATAACAAGAGTCCACAAACCTCTATACCGAATATACAAACTAAGATTTTACAAAAATATGGGACTTAATACAAAAATAGCAAAAAAAGTCTTCTAATCCAAATTAGGCCTGTGGTGGAAAGTCATCTGCCACTTCTTTCCCGTTTCCTGAAAAAAATATATATATATTAAATAATAGGGTGAGCATAAAACTCAGTAGGTGACACTTAAGACACAATTCTTATGTTCTTGTAAATCCAAACAAAGCATAGGCCAATGGGAAATAGGGGTCATAAAATGTGGGGATAAAACAACGTACAAGTCAATTTCAAATACAAACAAGCGATGCAATGAAATGCAATGCATGTTAATGTCACTCCCCATTTTCATTTCTCAAAACCATCACTTTTCAAATGTTAATGTAACCCCCTTTGGTAACCCCTCTGCGACGAGAGAAGGATTGGCTACCGTCCCTAGACCTTTGGTAACTCCGCAGCATCATCGAGGGGTCCGAATAGCTCAACCACGCTAGGATACTCTCCCTAGTTCCCTCTAGGTTACATTCACCTACCGGCCCGTTGGTAACTCCACAGCGACCGGGTTAATCAAAACCATTTCACAAAACCATCATCTCCCAAATTGAGGCTCAAGGATATAACAGTCATTTACTTGTCTTAAGTAATATTTAAAATGAGGTCCGGGATAAAATAGTCTTTTGGGGGCTAAAATATAATTATTGCATTTACTTGAGTCATAAAAGTAATCACTTGCAATTTCAAGTGGGTACCAAAATGTAATTTTTGAAAATAAAATAAAATAAAACAATTTAATTAAAAGTGTAAACTGGTCGACCTATGTACACTATACGTCGACTGGTTGGGACTTGAATAGTAAAAGTCCCACTGATGTGATACCGATAGATGTATGGCTCACATACGTCGATTGGTTTGGGATATGATACTGGTCGACGTATGGGATGCTATACGTCGACTGGTTTAGGGACATCAACCACTCAAACATTCTGTGAAGATACCGGTCGACCGATTTGGGCTATACATCAACCGGTTCTGGGAAAATTCCAATTCCACTGCCACTATCTAGTGGAATCTCTTGC
This sequence comes from Cornus kousa, assembly GCA_025631255.1. Lineage (NCBI taxonomy): Eukaryota > Viridiplantae > Streptophyta > Magnoliopsida > Cornales > Cornaceae > Cornus > Cornus kousa. Next base: position 1,477 of record JAOTQH010046317.1, on the reverse strand, counting down.
ACACCAACTTTTGGTAATTTGCCCACTCACGTCACTTCACTTACATGCAAAATTTATATAATTCAACTACAACACTAAACTTAAATACAACAACCACGTTATTAACATAATTAATCCACATGTCACTTAATTACAGAAAATTAAATCTTACGTACATTATCCATTGGCCATAATCTACAAACTTATTTAAATTCCCAAACCAAAACCATAATTATACATGAAATGGCCAAATGCAAGGTAACAAAATCATCTTCTATCGAATTTCAAGCTTTTGGACGATTTTCATCTGCCGTTTCCTTGTCGTGACCTGAAAAAAATAATAATATAGTGGGGTGAGCAAATTGCTCAGTAGGTGATGCCTAAAACGCACCTCATGAGACCCCGTGAATCCAAAATAAGGAATAGGCCAATGGGAATTGGGGTCATTCAACGTACGGGACAGTATAACTCAGTTATCAATCTCAAAACATTTAATAAAATGCAGTGAAGATGCAATGCATGTCAATGTCGCTCCCCATTTTCACAATTTAATCATCACTTTCAAACTGTTAATATAGCCCGCCCTTTGGTGACCCCGCAGCGACACGAGAGGAGGATTGGCTAGTGTCCTTGACCCTTGGTACCCTCACGGCGTCATTATGGGGCCAGCTAGCTCAACCACGCTAGAGCGACTCCCTAGTCCCTTCTAGGCTATATTAACCTTTGGCCCGTTGGTACCTCCGCAGCGACCGGGTTTTCCAAAACACTTACATCAAACATTCTTTCTCAAAACTCCCCATTTTTATTTCGAAAACAATTTCTTCCCTTCATGCAACCCAATGGTGCACATGCATGTCTCATGATTTCAATACTACGAAAATGAGGAATTTATCACAATACAAGCAAGCATGTTCTTATACTTCTAATGTTAAAAAATAATGGATTATTACAAAATATAATGGGGCATGTTTTCAAATATCATTCATAGCATGTAAACAAATACAATAAGCAAAACTCACAATATAAGCAAGCTTTTCATATAGTACAATCAAGACAAGTCCTCACATAATCACATATATACCTTCAAGACATTTTTAAGCTGCAATTAATATAATTAAACATGCTATAACACAATACAAGTAAAGTAATTCACAAAGGTGCATGAATAATGTGAATTAGGAAGCTCCTACCTCAAATTGAGCTAAACCCTAAAATGGCCAAGAATTTTGAATTCCCTAGGGAGGCTCAAAGCTAGAATTGCTGGTACTAGTGCGTAGAACTCGTCACGCTCGTCGTTTTGCCTCAAACGGCACCTCAATCCGATGAAAGATGAGGGAGAAATCAAAACTCAAAATTTTGATGCAAAATGAAGAAGAAAAAGCTAGAATAAGAATGAGAGAGAGAAGTTGATGGGAGAGAGAGAATGAATGAGCTCAAAATGGTCTCTAGACCATTCTTATGCATGGTGGTGGGTCCCGCAAGATTTTCTTTTCTTTTC
>JAOTQH010046002.1:0-17530 GCA_025631255.1 Cornus kousa | reverse complement strand
TGAGGAATGATGCTCAATCTAGATCGTAAATCGTGCAGTCCAATTGAGGAGATGTTAATACCATCTATCAAAATTTGACCTACAGCTGGTTCAACAAGGCGGAAGAGTGACTGAATGAGAGTTGATTTACCACTGCCTGTTCTTCCCACGATTCCAGTTTTCAATCCTCCAGGGAAAATGCATGTAAGACCTCGCAACACAAGTGGCATGTGTGGGGCATATCGGATCTACATTCATGCTCAACTCCATTAAATTCATACACAAAACCAGTACATGAGCACTCTGTTGGCATTAAAAGAAGTAGAATGGAAATTGGAATTACCTGCAGATCGCGAATATCAACCTCTCCCCGTGATGGCCAGTGATTGTCTGGCCTATTTTCTTCTATCGTGAGAGGAGGTTCACTTGGGATAGAAGTATATTGAAGCATTCTTTCAACGGATATTACTCTAGTCTCCAAATTGCTAATGAACCACATGACAATAACTTGCTGAACGTTCAGATTGAGCCCATACGTCACTGCTAAGCCCGCAAGACCTTCAAATTAAGAAGAAGAAAGAGTAAATCTGCACTGCTTTCACTCCAGTTTCCATAAAATGAGAGTAAGATGAAGATGACAAAAGAGAACACCAACAGGTCAGTGGCCTAGCGGTACTAGGCCCCTACTTCTCAAAGAGAGGTTAGGGGTTCGAGTCTTAGTGGAGGCATGTGTGTGTGAGTACCAACTAGGAAAAGAAAAAAAAAACACAGATGACAAAAGAGAACCACTTACTTGGATCAATCATTCCTTGTGGAATAGAGATCAAGAAAATTAAAGAGCAGGCAAATGTAATAGAAGACAAAAAATCCAAACGCAAGCATAGCCAGTCGGTTGCACCAGCACTATAAAACCTTGGCCGAGAATACCAATCTATCAATTTCATATTTGTGTCCATGAATCTCGATTCCTGATCAAAGCTTCTAATAGTAGTCGTTCCTGATATTGTTTCAGCAAAATGCTGTATAACAGGAGCTTTGGATACTCCAATCAATCGTGATAGTTCTCGTGCCGAAGGGAGGTAGTATTGCTGCAATCAGTAACATCAAGAACTCCTCTCATTGGTAGTCATGTGTCTATGTATAGTTTGCATTAAAATGATACATTCTATCAAATTGGTAGTTAGGTTGAACGAAATCAAAAAAATAACATCCTTTGACTTTTATGCTTCCTCGTATGTGCATTTATTACAAGGAAAGAGCATATATGAATAATGTTAAGAAATAAAAGAAAGAATACGACCTCATGTCCAAATGAATTGTATGGGACGATAATAGACATGAATCCAGAGGCTTTGCATCATGAACCTTTTGGAAATTGAACCTCCCCTGAGGTTTGTCAATATCCCACATCGACCCCCTCTATGTTTCATAACCCCACTTACCTCCTTTGTCAATAATAGGCCGGTTTTGGCCCAACCACGTTTTATCTTGTGTTTGTGTGTGATTGTTTTATTGTCTTTCATTGAATCTTCTTGTTCCAACAATAGGTGTGATTAGAATATTGATTAAATTGGACCCGTGACATCTAACTCATCCAGATAGGCTGCTTTCATCAAAGGGAGGAAGATTCAAAACATATCATTTTGGCTCATGAGCTCCTTAGAGGTTTTTCAAATAAGAAGTCTAATCCATTGATGGCTTTGAAAGTAGATCTTAGAAAAGCCTATGACTATGTGAGGTGGACTTTTCTGAAGAATGTTATGGTCTCTATGGGTTTTGGCCTTTGGGAGAAGTGGATAAGCCAGGTTATGGAATGTTTATCTTCTGCCTGGTTTTCCGTTCTTGTCGATGGTTCTCCTTGTGGTCTCTTCCAACCTCAAAGAGGATTGAGACAAGGATGTCCCCTCTCATCCCTTATGTTCACTCTAGTCACAGGGATCTTTTCCACTTCCACGGATAAGTTGGTGCAGAATGGTGATATTCAACTCTTTAAAGCGGCTGCCAAAGTTGTTTGTCACTTGCCAATTTGCTAAGACTGTTGGGATTGGTTTGATTCTTTTCTCTATTGGAACAGACCTCAGTGTAATTTTTTGATGCAGTTGGGAGATTAGTTTTTGCAGCATAAGTTCTCTAAGGCTCTTGGCAGAATTTTTGCTACAGTAGTTCATCAAATCTGGAATGAGAGAAACTGTAGACATCATAAAGGCCAAACTAGGACAGCAGCAAAAGTGTGTCGTTTGGTTTGGTGAGAGATATCAGATTTAGCAAACCTGCAGTTGATTTGAGCTTTCTTTGAATTTTTCTTTTCTTTGCTGTTGTGTTATGCTTGTGTTGTGTTGGTTTTGGCCTTTTAAGGTTTTGATCTTCTTTTCCAGAGGGATGCCTCTGTTGTAGCTTGTACTTCATTGTTTAAAAAAAAAAATTTATTTACAAGAATAAATTTTATTTAGTTGTTTTGAAATTAATCATAACATCAACCATTGCAATTACTAGCAAAATGTAAGATATTTATAGACTGCTTCATTGACATACAACACAATATTTTGGCAACTAATCAAAGGTACCTGTAAGCAGATGCATGCAGCAATGATAGGAATGAAAATGACGAAGACCTGCCAAGCAACCTGTGACATTACTGCAATAATTCCGAGGAGATTTATCATTGAGAATACAACTGCTGACATATAAACTGGCATGGCCAAATCCATTGAACTTTGGTCTGTAGATGCCTGTCACAGAAAACAGTTCGAATAAGTAAACTAGCAAGGCTTCTTTTGGAAGGTGTTTTAATTCAAAAGCTCAAGACCTTAACAAATTGTAGACCACATAACATGATGGATTCGAAATTGTAATAATAGCAATAGTCGTAGAAGCAGCAGTAGCATAAGTGATAGTAAATAACAATAATAATAGTAGCAGCAAGTATCAACTCACTCTATTAAGGATTCGTCCACTTGGGGTAGCATCGAAAAAAGACATGGGTGCACGAAAAATGCACAAATGCATTTTTTTGAATAGTAGTGTGGCTGTTTTATACCCAGCCGTTACAAGAAGCACGGCCCTTAAAAGGATACACAAGGAACATGCCATCGACAAAGCTACATAAACAATCATGATAGTAGACATTCCAACTGGAGGCATCTCATCCTTTGTTACAGGAGTTGCCCATGCCATCCAATAATTGCTTCCAATTTGAAGTACCTGAAAGAGAATTTGTGCCAACACCATAATGGGCACAAGAGCACCTCCATATGCAGTTGTGATATATTTCCAGTAGACTGGAAAACCAACTCTACCTTTCTCTCTTTCTTCTTCTTGAACAAGCTGTCCTTTTGGATCCTTGGCATCATCTGCTTTACCATTTTGACTATCATCTATGTCAATAACCTTTTTAGCACTACATTTACCTTCTGCGTTGATAGTTACTTTCTCAGAGTTTGACCCAACCGAATCAATTGCTGATAAAGCTTCCTCATGTGCACCTACAAGTTCCATAAAATTGCTTCCCGAATTGAGAATTTCATTGTATTTTCCAGCTTGTGTGATCATGCCGTTTTTCATGACCTGATGACGGTAATAAGATATCATGAGTATCGTCCATGAATAGAAAGAGCATGGATGAGATGTGAATAGCTCACCAGGATGAGATCTGCAGCAGGTAAAAACTCTACTTGATGAGTAACGTAAATAACTGTTTTTGAATCCGGAAGCCCTAGTAAACATTCCTGCCATACAAAGATTAGAGAATGCCACTTGTTAATTTAACCAAGACATTTATTTTTTTAAGAAACAACAACAAAGATAAACGAACAAATAATGACAATACAACAGTAAAGAAGAAAAAGGTACTGTTTTTACCTTCTATAAGTGCAACAAGAATTCAAACATATGCATATGGCAATAATAGTTACATATAACCACGCTTTTATCCTAGTGAAGATGTGAACATATATTGCTCAAACAGAGAGATGATTAGGAGTAGAGAGTTGGAAGAACAATCACCTTAAAGAGATGGGTTCCTGTATGGGCATCCACAGCACTAAAAGGATCATCAAATAGATAAATATCAGCATCTTGGTATAGAGCTCGTGCAATCTGTATTCTCTGCTTCTGACCACCACTCATATTGACTCCCCTTTCCCCTATAACTGTCTGATCACCAAAGGCAAAAATTTCAAGGTCCTTTTTCAAGGAACATGCTTCAAGAACCTTCTCATACCTTTCTCTATCCATTTCCTTTCCAAACAGTATATTATCTTCTATCTTTCCACTTAGTATCCAGGGGGACTGAGCGACATAGGCCTTTGTCCCACTGAGCTTAAGGCTTCCTGATATTTTAGGTACTTCTCCCAAGATACAGGAGAGCAAGCTCGACTTTCCTGATCCAACAGTACCACAAATAGCAACTCTCATGCCTTGAGACACTTTGAAATTTATAGATTTCAATGTTGGATTGGGGGAAGAAACATCCCAGGAGAAATTCCCATCAACTATGTCAATTGCTGTGTCAGAGCTACCTCTTGGGAGCTTCTCTATAACATCAGGTTGCAGGTCATCTTGGCTAAGGAATGAGGCAATACGATCAAGGGAAACCTTAGTCTGAGCTACCTCCGAGATTATGTCAGGAAGGTCAGACATAGGCGATTTAAGTTTTGCAAATGCTGCTATTGCAGCAAGAATCTTCCCTGATTCAAGTGGGATACCCATAAGCACACAAGTACTAAAAGTGACCACAGACACAAATGTAGGGGCACCCCAAAACAGAAAAGTGCTCAATGATGTAGTATACACATATTTTCTCAACCAACTTTCCTCAATATTCCTGAGCTCAACAATTTTAGACAGAAATTTCATCTCCCACCCCTGAAGCTTGAGAACCCTCATGTTCCTTAAGATTTCAGAGGTTGCTTTCATCCTTCTATCTTTTGATTCCATTAACTCAACCTGAAGTTTCTCCTGCAATTTCGCGATTGGAGCATTTGCAAAGATTACAATTACCATGGAAACAAATGCAGCAATTGAAGCAAGCCCAAGGCTTTTATATAAAATAATTAATGCCAAAACAATTTGCAGAAGGATTATCCACGGACTATGTACGAACGCACAGAAGTAACCAATCCTCTCAGCATCGACAGTCATAATATTGATCATCTCCCCACTAGTGTGGCCCTGTTTCGATTGGCACGAAAGGGTTAAACTCTTATAGTAGATCATGTTAGTTAGTGCTGCCCTGGTTCTCATTTCAGCCCGCTGCACCGTAAAGACACTTTGTCTCTGTGCCAAGGACTGGACAAGATTTGAAATGAAGAATGCAGAAACCAATATATAGCCTTCATGTTTAAAATGTTGTTCTCCATTAAGGTATTGAACAAAGGTTTCAATAAGGTACGGACCAACATAACTAGACAATGTGGTTAAAAGTAAACAGAGAGCCAATAGTATAAGTTGCCTCCACATATATAAAACTAATGTCTTCAGCAGGTTGGTTGTAGTGACAGTGCTACTACTACCATTACTTGACTGTAGCTTATTTCTGAAATTTAGAAAGGACACTTTGGCAGAATCACTACTGTCAATATCAGGCACATCCTCAAGGCCTATTATTTTCCTATTACCAGTTGCAATTAAAGGACTTATCCAAGAGAAACTAAGGATACTAAAAACATTGGCATTTGAATAAGGGCATGCAGGTTGAGATGTGGCCCTATTAGTTCCACTAATGTCACCACCCAAAAGAGGTTCTTGAAGAAGTGTATCTTCTTCACTCTCATTCTTACCAAAAATTCCCACATAACAGAAGAACAACCCGGTAAGGGCGGAAACAACATCGGACGCCAAAAACTGAATTGGTAAAGACTGGTGATTTGTGTAATTAAAGTAGTCTATAACAAGGGAATAACAAGAGATTGATAAGAAAAACACCCACCAAACTCTTAACAATAATGGGAACTTAGATTCACCTGAATTAGAGAATTGTGTATGCAAGTAAACAGAAACTGATATCCAAGCAAAAGCTCTGAGCCCTAAATCCAAAAGGGTCACAATCTGTTCCTCAGACCAACCATTTGTATACCAATAGAAGTAGTTCCATGCACACAGAACAACATTAAAAAGTGAGAGACCCACAGAAAAAAACAGAGTTCGCTTGTAATACGAAAAACTGGTGCTCTTAATACCCTGTTTGGGACCCTTGTTGGTTCTCTTGCATACCCATGAAATGAATAGACCAAGCAACAAAATTAGCTGTAAAAAACCTGAAAGCCCATGTAAAAATAAGGGTTTGAGGAGGAAATTGCTGCCGGCATACATTGGTGAATATGAATGAGAGAAGAAAACTGAGATACCCTTCTCTGATGCTTCAAGAATTTCCATTGTTTATGAAGATCAGTCTGGCTATGCGCCAGAGAAGGGTATGCCAGATTTCTCCTACTGCATTCTGGAACAAGATAGTAACGTGAAATTACCTGATATTAGGTTTGTTTGTGTGTATATATACAGAATTGTATATATATAGGAGAGAATGTGAAAGAGTCAAAGGTTGCTTTCTTGGGCGTATGATAATCTGGTGCGGAAGGCTCAGCTGCCAGAGGGAGCGAGAAAATGGGAAGACAAATGAACGGCTCAGTTTGACATGCGAAATAATTCAATTATAAACCCCATTTTCAAAAAATAAAATAAAAAAAAGGAGATTGAAAATGCCAAAGCATAAGCAAAGCCTTAACTAGATTTTATTTTATTTAGAGTATATATTTTGTCATCGCGAATAATTCCCGTAATGCGCCAGACTCAAACCCTCTCCTTCTGACAATAAAATAAAATAATAAAAAAATTCCTTCCCTTTTTATTTTTAATAGAGAAAAAAAAAAAAAATAATTTCTATAATAACTTGGGGCAACCATATAGTAATAGGGTTCACCTGATAGATAATGTAACAACTGAGAACCCAAAAGTACTATACCCTTAAGATTTATGAAATTTAATTAGGTACGGTGTTTTGTACTCATTTTAAGTAATTAAAATATTATTTTTTGAAATATATTTCTCTAAGTTTTAGAAGTAACTAAAATTGAGAAGGTGACAAAACGTTTTGTAAAATTCTTCTACACACTAGGCAGGGGCTTGAGAGAATGAACTAAACATTTTAGTGATTTGTTCAATCAAAACTTAAGATGTAAAAATAGTTTTTCAATGTTACTGTGGTCACAAGGTTGGAAAAATAAATTTAAATTGTTTTTCAATCTTTTGTTCTTTGAAGAAGAAAACTATTATCATAAAACCAAATAAAATATGCCCTATATATCATTAGAAATTCTAACACTCATCTCCATAGAAGTCATTTCGTCTGTGAAGTTGCTTTCAAGTCTGTACTCCAAGAACTGCTAATTGGGCTGATCAAACATGCCAAACTTTATAGTATTCTACCCACAGTTTGGTCATTCTTGCCTAAATATATATTGATTGTTTATAAGTACACACTAGGAAAATTTATGGCAAAGTGTAATTTTGTTGACTCAAAATTTAAGATAATACACATTGGGTTTTGTTGTAAGATATAGTGTTCATCCTCTGTAATATATCTTGTACAGAACATACCTCTATATCTTTGCACAGAATATATATATAACTCACCTATTACTTAGATTTTTCCATATCCCTATACTTCAAAAATAACACAACAATCTAAATTAGAAAAGACTTTCCTCCATATTTTTCATCATCATCATCATCCAATTTAAAGGTGAATGGTGCCTGGGAAGGTCTTCAAGTGCTTGTTCACTTCTCAAACTTAGAAGTTGACCTCACACTGTACTCTGCTACAAGCTTTGCAAACGAAGACGACTTGTCTTCCAGCAACTTTGTTGGAGAATCATATTCCTCAATACGTCCTGCGCCAAAGGGGAAAAGAATGGTAAGAACCAGAAATTTTACATATCATTCTTGAGGATTAAGAAAGATTAATGGGCTCTTACTAACCGTGATCTAAAACAAGGACCATGTCACTATCAATTACAGATGTAATCCGATGTGCAATGGTTAAAACAGTCGAGTTGGAAAAATGTTGCTTAATGGTCTGTTGAATTAAGCCGTCAGTTGCTGTATCAACTGATGCTGTAGCTTCATCAAGCACCAAGATCTTGCTTTTCTTGAGAAGCACACGGCCAAGACAGACCAGTTGCCTTTGGCCCATACTCCAGTTTTCTCCATTCTCGACAACTGCAACAATCATATGAACATTAAGAACTAAGAACTTTGTGGTTACGCGGGTTAAAGAAGTTTCTGTATAACTTTTAGGTTAGAATGGCGGATGAAGAAACCTGATGAATCAAGCTTGCATTCCTTCTTCCTAACTTCTTCTCCAAGCTGGCACTTATCAAGAGCCTGAAGTAATGACATACATGTTAATTCCTTAGTCCCAACAATAACATGTACATCTTTGTACCAAACCAGCATAAACATTAAATAAAGCCATACCCACCTCCCAAATCTCTTCGTCTGTGTACTCTTCAAGCGGATCTAAGTTGTTCCGTATTGTCCCCTCAAACATGGTTGGTTCCTGAGGAATGATACTCAATCTAGATCGTAAATCATGCAGTCCAATTGTGGAGATGTTAATACCATCTATCAAAATTTGACCTGCAGCTGGTTCAACAAGGCGGAAGAGTGACTGTATGAGAGTTGATTTACCACTGCCAGTTCTCCCCACAATTCCAGTTTTCAATCCTCCAGGGAAAGTGCATGTAAGACCTCGCAACACAAGTGGCAAGTGTGGGGCATATCGGATCTACATTCATGCTCAACTCCATTAAATTCATACAGACAACCAGCACATGAGCACTCATTTGGCATTAAAAGAAGTAGAACGAAAATTGAAATTACCTGCAGATCGCAAATATCAACCTCTCCCCGTGATGGCCAGTAATTGTCTGGCATATTTGCTTCTATCGTGAGAGGAGGCTCACTTGGGATAGAAGTATATTGTAGCATTCTTTCAACGGATATCATTTTAGTCTCCGTATTGTTAATGAGCCACACTACAACAGCTTGCATTGAGTTCAGATTTAGCCCATATGTCACTGCTAACCCCGCAAGACCTTCAAATTTAGAAGAACATAGATTCAATCTGCACCTTTTTCACTCCAGTTGCCATAAAATGAGAAAAAATATGAAGATGACAAAAGAGAACCACTTACTTGGATTGATTGCTCCTTGTGGAATAGAGACCAAGAAAATTAAAGAGCAGGCAAATGTCATAGAAGACAAAAAATCTAAACGGAAGCTTAGCCACTCGGCTGCACCAGCACTGTAAAACATTGGCCGAGAATACCAATCTATCAATTTCATATTTGTGTCCATGAATCTTGATTCCTGATCAAAGCTCCTAATAGTAGTCGATCCTGATATTGTTTCAGCAAAATGCTGTATAACAGGAGCTTTGGATACTCCAATCAACCGTGACAGTTCTCGTGATGAAGGTAGGGAATATTGCTGCAATCAGTAACATCAAGAACTCCTCTCGTTTAGCAAATTGGTAGTTAGGTTGAACGAAATCACAAAAATAACACATCCTTAGACTTTTATGCTTCCTCTGATTTGCATTTATTACGAGGAAAGAGCAATTATGAATAATATTAAGAAATAAAAGAAAGAATACCACCTCAAATCCAAATGAACATGTTTGGAACGACAATAGACAAGAATTCAGAGGCTTTGCATCATGAACGTACCTTGAGATTTTGGAAACTGAGCGTATACACAAATAAAAGGAAATAGGCTATCTTATTGACAAGGCTTTCACATCAAGTTCAAACATAAACAACCATGACAAGATGCATCAAGGTTGACCAGAAATATTTATGATTTACCAGAAGCTCATGTTGGATTTGGCTTTCAACAATATGCAATGCTTATGAATGAATGCACATTCCAGCAAGGGTTTAATGTTACCCCTTGCCAACTTTATTAGAAGGTTAGGCACTAATGGGCCACATGCCAATGTTCCACTTATACCAGGACAGATTGAAAATTTTAAGATGGCACGGGACTTTTTTGTTTGTATAATTGTATGCAATGTCCTATATCTTCATAAAGTTTCATACACAATTGTTACGAAAGTTCTGGAGAGCTTAGTCATTCGGGTGGAGGTGGATGCAGCCCAAATTGGAGTCCTGAATGTGTCTCATAGCCTTGTAAACATTCTTCTCCATATGGGGTTGAAGGTTGGCACAAACGAGAAAAACTGACTCAGGTCTTTTGTCCATGAGTATTCCACACCTTTGCTACGCAGGTGTGGCTAGAGTATTGATGAAACTGTAGACCCGTGACACCTAATTTTGAAACTTCTTTACAATAATCAACTTGATTTAGTTGTTTTGGTATAAATCATAACATCAACCATTACAATGACTAGCAAAAAATCTAAGGTATTCATTGATTGCTTCAATATTGTGATTTGACATAAAACATAATATTTTGGCAACTAATCAGAATAGTACCTGTAAGCAGATGCATGCTGCAACGACAGGAATGAAAATGACAAAGACCTGCCATGCAACCTGTGACATTACTGCAATAATTCCAAGGAGGTTTATGGTATTGAATGCAGTTGCTCCAACACTAAATGGAATGACCAAATCCAGTGCACTTTGGTCTGTAGATGCCTGTAAGAGAAAACATCTCGAGTAAGTAAACTTGTCAGGCCTTTTTTGGTAGGTGTTGTAATACAAAAGCTCAAGACCTTACAAAATTATAGGCCACAATACATGATAGATTAGAAACTGTAATAATAGCAGTAGCATAAGTGATCGTAATAACAATAACAGTAGTAACAATTTAGAAACTGTAATAATAGCAGTAGCAGAAGTGATCGTAAATAACAATAACAGTAGTAACAAGAAGTATTTACTCACTCTATTAAGGATTCGCCCACTTGGGGTAGCATCGAAAAAAGACATGGGTGCACGAAAAATGCACAAGTGCAGATTTTTGAAGAGTAGTGTGGCTGTCTTATACCCAGCAGTTACAAGAAACACGGCTCTTGCAAGAATGCATAAGGAACATCCAGACGCCAAAGCTGCATAAACAAGCATGACAGTAGAGATTCCAACTTGAGGAGCCGCATCCTTTGTTACGGGAGTTGCCCATGCCATCCAATAATTTGCTACAATTTGAAGTAGCTGAAAGAGAATTTGTCCCAACAACATAAAGGGCACAAGAGCACCTCCATATGCAGTAGTGATATATTTCCAATAGACTTGAAAACCAACTCTACCTTTCTCTCTTTCTTCTTCTTGAACAAGCTGTCCTTTTGGATCCATGGCATCATCTGCTTTACCATTTTGACTATCCTCTGTGTGAACAACCTTTTTACCACTCTCTATACCATCTTTGCTGATAGTTAATTTTTCAGAGTTTAACCCAGCTGAATCAAGTGCGGATAAAGCTTCCTTATGTGCACCTACAAGTTCCATAAAATTGCTTCCCGAATTGAGGATATCATTGTATTTTCCAGCTTGTGTGATCATGCCATTTTTCATGACCTGATGAGAGTAATAAGAGTTCATGAGTATCATCCATGAATAGAAAGAGCATGAAAGAAACGTGAACAGCTCACCAGGATGAGATCTGCAGCAGGTAAGAATTCCACTTGATGAGTAATGTAAATCACTGTTTTTGAATCTGGAAGCTCCAGTAAACATTCCTGCCATACATAGATTAATTATGGGCACTGGTTAATTTAACCCATATATTTATTTTATTAATAAAAATAACAACAATAAATGACAATATAACAGAAAGAATAAAAAGGTACTGTGTGAACCTATATTTGCTCAAACAGAGAAAAGATTAGTAGTTGAGCGTTGCAAGAACAATCACCTTAAAGAGATGGGTTCCTGTATGAGCATCCACAGCACTAAATGGATCATCAAATAGATAAATATCAGCATCTTGGTATAGAGCTCGTGCAATCTGTATTCTCTGCTTCTGACCACCACTCATATTGACTCCCCTTTCCCCTATAACTGTCTGATCACCAAAGGCAAAAATTTCAAGGTCCTTTTTCAAGGAACATGCTTCAAGAACCTTCTCATACCTTTCTCTATCCATTTCCTTTCCAAACAGTATATTATCTTCTATCTTTCCACTTAGTATCCAGGGGGACTGAGCGACATAGGCCTTTGTCCCACTGAGCTTAAGGCTTCCTGATATTTTAGGTACTTCTCCCAAGATACAGGAGAGCAAGCTCGACTTTCCTGAGCCAACAGTACCACAAACAGCAACTTTCATGCCTTGAGACACTTTAAAATTTATAGATTTAAGAGTTGGATTTGGGGAAGATACATCCCAGGAGAAATTCCCGTCAACTATCTCAATTGCTGTGTCAGAGCTACCTCTTGGGAGCTTCTCTACAACATCAGGTTGCAGGTCCTCTTGGCTAAGGAATGAGGCAATACGATCAAGGGAAACCTTAGTCTGAACTAACAACGAGATCGTGTCCGGAAGGGATGACATAGGCTGTTGAAGTATTCTAAATACGGAGAGTGCAGCAAGAATCTTCCCTGATTCAAGTGGGATACCCACAAGCACACAAGTACCAAATGTGGCCACAGACACAAATGTAGGGGCAGCCCAAAACATAAAAGTCATCACGGATGAAATGTACACAAATATTCTCAACCATCTTTCCTCCCTATTCCTGAGCTCAACAATTTTAGACAAAAACTTCATCTCCCACCCCTGTAGCTTGAGAATTCTCATGTTCTTTATGACTTCAGAGGTTGCTTTCATCCTTCTATCTTTTGTTTCCATTAACTTATCTTGAAGTTTCTCCTCCAATTTCCCCAATGGAGCATTTAACAATACCATAACCACCGTGGCAGCAAATGCAGCAATTGAAGCAACCCCAAGGCTTTTATATAAAATATGTAATGCCAAAACAATTTGCAATAAAATCAACCATGGATCATGCACGAACGCACAGAAGTCACCCACCCTCTCAGCATCGACAGTCATGAAATTAATTATCTCCCCGCTAGTGTGGCACTGCTTCGATTGGCATGAAAGAGTCATTCCCTTGTTGTAGATCATGGTAATCAGTGCCCCCCTGGTCCTCATTCCAGCCCGCTGCAATGTAAAGGACCATTGTCTCTGTGCCAAGGACTGGACAATCTTTGCAGAGAAGAATGCAGAAACCAATACATAGCCTTCATGCTTAAAATGTTGTTGTCCATTAAGGTATTGAACTAAGGTTTCAATAAGGTACGGGCCAACATAATTAGCCAATGTGAATATAACTGCATAGAAAGCTGTTAATATAATTTGCCTCCATGTTGAGATAAATAATGTCTTCAGCAGCTTGCTTGTAGTTACGGTACTACTACCATTACCAGACTCTAGCTTATTTCTGAAATTTAGAAAGGACTCGTTGGCAGAATCACTACTGTCAATATCAGGCACATCCTCAAGGTCTATTGTTTTCCTATAACCAGTTGCAATTAAAGAATTTAACCAATTGAAACTAACGATACCAAAAACACTGGCATTTGAATAAGGGCTTGCAGCTTCAGAAGTGGCACCCTTAGACAAACTAGTTTCACCATTCAAAAGAGGTTCTTGAAGAAGTGTATCTTCACTCTCATTCTTACCAAAAATTCCAACATAACAGAAGAACAAGCCGGTAAGGGCGGAAACCACATCACACACCAAAAACTGAATTGGTAAAGACCGGTGATTTTTGTAATCAAAGTAGTCTATTGCAAGGGAATAACAAGAGATTGACAAGTAAAAACCCCACCAAATTCTTAATAATAATGGGAATTTAGATTCACCTGAATTAGAGAATTGGGTATGCAAGTAAACAGAAACTGATATCCAAGCAAGAGCTCTGAGTCCTAAATCCAAAAGGGTCACAATCTCTTCCTCAGTCCAACCATTTCTATACCAATAAAAGTAGTTCAATGCACACAGAACAACATTAAAAAGTGTCACCACCACAGAACATAACAGCGTTGGTTTGTAATACAAAAACCTGGTGCTCTTAAGACCTTGTTTGGGACCCTTCTTGATTTTCTTGCAGACCCATGAAATGAATAGACCAAGCAACAAAATTAGCTGGAAAAAACCAGAAAACCCATGTACAAAAATGGGTTTGAGGAGGAAATCGGTGCCTCCAAACATGGTTGAATATGAATGAGAGAAGAAAACCAACATACCCGTCTTTGATGCTTCAAGAATGTCCATTGTTTGTGGCGATCACTCTGGCCCTATGCCAGGGCGCAGGGAAGGGTATGTCAGAATTCTCCTACTGCATTCAGGAATGAGATAGTAACGTGTGATATTAGGGGTTTGGATTTGCATATGTGGAAGTATATATAGTAAAATAAATATTGTGACATTGAGAATAGAGTTCTAGAAGAGAAGGAGTCAAAGGTCTTTCTTGGGGGCGAAAAAGTGGGAAGACAAATGAATGGACCCTGGGTTGATAGAGAGCAAATATAAGTATATACGGTAGCCTATATTCGCTCAAATACAAACTTCGCTCAAATACAAACTTTGATAAGTTTGATCAAAGTGGCATGACAAGAAAGTGCTAAAATTATACATTAAATTTCTCAATCCAAGCATGATAATGTTAAGTGGTTATATTATTAAGTAGATTTATATGACTAATTACTATAACCAGTAGATGGTGACATCATTGGTAGATCATGACCACCCACACCGTGATGGTGTCTGTGAACGTAATTATTATAATTAATAGATGCTGACATCATTAGTAGGTCATGACTCTCTCACTCATACTATGATCAGGGATGAGATATATGATGCGATGCACCGGACATATCATAGTCGTCCGTTCTCGTATATATTATACAAGTTCGAGTCTATACGTGTACACCACGAATAATTGTGATGTGTTCAATACATCATGCACCTGACATATTTAGGGCTAGTTTGATGTGGTGGAATGAAATAAAAGAAGTGGAATGGAATGGATTTTTTTTCCATTCTTGTGTTTGGTGTCAATTTTAAAATTAGAATCAACATTCACCACTATTCTTGGAGAATGGTTATTCCATTAAAATCATTCCACTTTCCAACAAAAAGAATGACCATTCGATTCTATACTCATTTCATTTCTACCTCCATTCTCATTCCATTCTAATTCATTCCACCACACCAAACTAGCCTTTAATACTTGCTCACCAACAAGGACATGCAAAGCCCTTCTTATCTCATTTAAGTACTTAAATTGTTGGATAGTATATTCAGCTTTATATATTGATGTTTTCTCTATCTAGATCCAGCATGTACAATAATTTCTATAACCTAACAAATTATACAAAACACATGGTTAATATGTGGAAGTGGCAGTTAGTTTAGTAAAACGGGATGAACCATTGACGTAGAGGGGTGAATAAATCTTCTTGCTTGATTTTTAGGATTGATTATTATCTACAGATGATTTATAATTAAACATGCAACAATCACAAAATAAACAAGAAAAGAAACGTAGTTATTGGTTAGTGTGTGAAGGTGGTTAGTTAATTTAGAGTGTAAGGGAAATGAACCATTGACTTAGAGGGGTGAATAAGTCTTTTTGTTTGATTTTTGCAATTGATTATTTATTATCCCCAATAATTAACAATTAAATGTCCAACAATAACAAAATAAACAATAAAGCAAAGGAATTAAGGATACAACACACCCTACACCAAAAAATCACGGAGACTAGCCATCTTAAGGGAAACCAATTTATTAAGTCGAAACAAAATTAAACAGGTTCACACTCATATACTCTATCAAGAATTAATTGCTGAACATTCCAGACCAACTCATGGGACTCTTCTTCGTCTAGTTGTTGTAGACTTCAGGCTGACTCTTCAATTCTTACATGGGTGCTGGAAGAATATGATTGTTCTATCCACGGCTTTGATCGAACTGAATAAATTGATATTGTCTCTTAAAATCCTTCAATCAGATAGAGAGGATCATCCTAAAACACTCACATGTACGTGTGCTCTCAAAATTATATTTCTCTCTAAAAAAATTTCTCAAAACTTCAATAATGGTGTAAAAATATTTTCTGTCTTTTATGCTAGAGATTAAGGATGTTTAAATCCATAATACATTGGAGTCCAACAATGATGATATTGTCTCTTGGAGTCCCTGGGGATTTTCTTTTGCATTTTAAATTATATTTTATATTCACCTTCAAATATCATTTTCTATGCTTCTACTATATAAGATGATTAGAGAAAATGTCTTAACAAATACAGAGTACATGAAATTAAATTTCCTTACTCTTTTGAATGCAAAAAGTTCAAGGGACCGTGGGGCCCACTACTGTGCAGTGGTGGCTCTCACAGACGCCATCTCTTGTTATACCTTCTTATAATATTCAAAAATAATATACTTGACAACTCTACAAAATGGACATAATGTATCAATTAACTGCACAACGGACGTAATGGGTCAATTAAGGAGTAACATAAAAAAGAGTTTAATTTTTTTTTTTCTGTCTAGTTGAAGAGTTTAGTGGTCAAACTATTCCATTTAAGAATCATTATCCTTATTTTAATGGATAATAGTGCAATTTACCTAAAATAACATGCAAAGCTTGAACCTTATTTAAATAAGTCGACTCTATTGGCATCAAAATCTAAAACCTAAAGCTCTGGAATAAAACGAATTTGATTCAATCAAAAACTTGCCTTGCTCCGTGTATTTAGCAAAATTTAGTATAACTTGTTTGTCTGGTTTAACTGCCTGTATTGACTTTGCACCTATCTCTTGCCTTGTTTTATGGTGTCTGAGATTATGAATTGAAACATTTTCATCTCCATGAAGGACTTGGTATTCTTCCAAAAACATGACATGCCATGAAGGGATGTTGAGAAAGAAAAAGAAAATAACCAAGAAAGTGAAACAGAGGAGGTGTGCTCAAAGAGGCCATCATGAACCTCTTTTCCTTGAACTTGCTTCCTTGCTCAAAAAAAAAAAAAAAAAAAAAAATGAAAAATCTTTCCATGAAGCATTCTTATCATGAACACCAAATGCTTACAGCTTAATATCAACTAGCATTAATATAAATCAACATTATAGGTTGACATTGACAATGAAAGTTCAATAATGGATGGCTTTGGCCAATTTAAAATGAACACCAAATTCTTGCTACCTTCTGGTCTTACTCACCAGATGAAGGATGATAAGCAATGGGAATCACAAACAGGTCTCTTCTCCTTCTAGCGGTTAAGCCAAAGCCCTTGGCCATGTCTAGATCTCCTTGCTTTGCTCCACTGGCAAGCTTCCATTCAAAGTGATACAACAGTTGTGCAAGAGGGAGCTTAGTGTTTGGCTATTCCGAACGATATGTCAGGATATATTCTTCTTCGATTTTCATACATAGATCTTGATTCATCATATAGAGACAAGTTTTATACAAAAATAAAATATGATGTATCATTCAATTAAAAGATTGAAAACTTACATCAATGTTTGAGTAAACCTTAGATCTCTCCTTAAAAGTGAATGGTCTCACTTATTGTAGATC
>JAOTQH010045893.1:0-17531 GCA_025631255.1 Cornus kousa | reverse complement strand
CCACAGTTGTTCCAAAGCAGGTGTTGCAGTGGATATAGGACAAGCTGCATTTAGAACTAGCCTTAAACTGTTGTCAACCACCGTATTTTCTATGAATTTAATTGACCCAAGTTCTGATATGACACAAGAGATCAAGGAATCAGTTCGGGGCATAGTGGGAGAGTCTGGAAACCCCAATTTGTCTGATTACTTCCCTG
This sequence comes from Cornus kousa, assembly GCA_025631255.1. Lineage (NCBI taxonomy): Eukaryota > Viridiplantae > Streptophyta > Magnoliopsida > Cornales > Cornaceae > Cornus > Cornus kousa. Next base: position 17,334 of record JAOTQH010045893.1, on the reverse strand, counting down.
TCCTTAGAAAGTTTGATCTACAAGGTGTTAGACGTAGAACGGGGTTTCAACTTGAGAAGATGTTTGAGTTCTTGGATAGGATGATCAATAAACGATTGGAGATGAGGAAATTCCATGGTTATATAGGGAGCAACGACGTGCTGGATAACCTTCTCAATAACAAGGATGAGATTGATCAAATTCACCTCCGAAGTTTGTTATCGGTATGTCTCATATAATTTCTAGTTTATTTATTATTTTTCTCCAAATCCAAGGATAGTACATATTTGTTTAAGAAAATAAAAAACAATCTTGTTATTGCATGATAGAACAGGGTAAAGCCCTTTATTTAAAAGGATTTAAAAAAGAAAAGAAAGGAAAGAACAGTACGGTCTTTATGTAGAAATGTTGCTCAATCTTTCTAATTCAAACTAGAAGTGTTTTATCATTAAAATCAAAGCAACCATTTTATGCCTTAAAGGGGGATGACCATGCCAATGTCCTTTTTTACGAGTAATGGCGCCGGTGCTTATGTAATTTTTTTTCCCCTCCAAAAGTTCAATTAAAACGCACACATTCACAATTTTTTTTTTTTTTTTTTTTCCTAGTTAGACTCACACACGGCAATTTTGAGACTTGAACCCCTAACCTTACATGTCTGCAGGATATATTTACCGCGGGGATAGATACAACTTCAAGCACATTGGAATGGGCAATGGCAGAGATTTTACACAAGCCACAAACTCTTTCGAAAGCCAAAGCTGAGATGGAACAAGTTGTGGGCAAAGGCAAGCCGGTGGAAGAATCAGACATCCCACGCCTACCATACTTGCAAGCAATCATAAAAGAGACCTTCAGGCTACACCCAGCACTGCCATTCTTGATACCTCGCACAGTTAATGCAAATGTTGAAGTTAATGGCTTCACTGTCCCAAAGGGTGCACAAGTGCTAGTAAATGCGTGGGCTATTGGCCGCGATCCAAATGTATGGGCAAATCCTGAATTGTTTATGCCAGAGAGGTTCTTGGGGTCAGAAATTGATGTCAAAGGCCACAATTTTGAGCTAATTCCATTTGGGAGTGGACGGAGAATATGCCCTGGAATGCCGCTGGCTATTAGGATGGTTCACTTGATGTTGGGTTCACTCATAAACTCATTTGATTGGAAGCTTGAAGATGGCATTGCACCACACGGGTTGAACATGGACGATAAGTTTGGCTTCACCTTACAGAAGGCTCAGCCTCTGCTAGCTATCCCTATCCTTGTCTAAAATCCACTGTCCTCACTAGGCAGTAATATATTAACTACTTGAGATTACTATAGAATAAATGTTTTTTTTTTCTCTTTTGCTCTCTTCTCTCTCCCTTGCAAATAACTCCCTAATAGTTTTGGGGAAACTTGAACCCTCGGCGTCGCACTTTGCAAGGAGAGGGATCCGAGGGGATACAAGTAGGCCATGGGCCTTGGTACGTGAATGAATGTTGTGTTTTCAAAATCTATTACTGCATGTATCATAAAAATAATAAGAAAAACTTTGTGTTATTTTGGGTATGATAGTAGTATCTATATTGTGTTTATGTATAAGGTCTCTCCCCTTTTACTGAGAGCCTAACTATTCATCACGGTCTCAAGCCAAGTCCATTCCATGACATTAATTTAGCCATATATTGGACCTACTTAAGTTGCTCTTACTCCTTAACAACTAGGGTTAAGCTTGTTTAATTGATTATCACTGCTTACAAACAGATCAAGAGTAAGTAACCCAAGGGTAACAATTTATTTAATGGATTTCTTTGTTTTATTTGTTAATGGTCTTCGTCCAAATTCATTAATGGAGTTCATTTTGGTTCCATATTTATGTGAACTGGTGCGTGCATAGCCGTCCTTGCAACAACAAGCCAAATTGCGTGTAGTATGGCCAAGTTTAAATTTATAAAATGTCACTACTACCTTTAACTACTAACGTAGCAAGGGTAAGTAGGGATCCTCCCAAGGGATTAGGGTCATTATTGATATGGAAACAATGTAGGGGTAGTAGGTCGAATGATCAAAATGTGGTTTGTTTGGTTAATTAAACTACAAACTAAACTAAACAAGTTCAATGTAAAACAAGTAAGGTAGATAAAGGATAGAGAAAACAAGAAAGAGAGGTCTTGGGACTTCGAGGTCACTACTAAACATCACCTTTCTAGATACTCAATGTGTAATGAATGAGGGGAAACATGTATTGCAATATTAGTGTGTGTGTTTTTGATTGAATCAACAAGCATGGGCATGGATGACTAATTAAGTATATTGTCTAAACAACCTAATGAATAACACAATATATCAAATTAAGCCATTATTCCTTCCTTTAAACTTACAATCCAAACACATTAAAAAGTTAGAGAAATATACTACTTGCATTCATAAGCATGGAACATCAAACAACAAGCATGGATTGTTCTCTCATCTAAGAAAGTAAGGTAACTACACTACAACTAAGCTAAGAACATGAAATTAAACTAATTAAACTAAGGGAGAGGCACAATCCATCAAGAAATGAGTATAAACCATCAAACAAGCCATAAAAGTATTCTATTGAAGCATCATGCCTTGACAATCTCTAGATCTATAGCATCAATACACATAGACATGCATCAATAATACAAAAATTGGAGACAAACACATGAACATCTATTCTAGCATACATAGACATATGGATATAATAAAATGATCAATTGGAAGTATTAAACCACACAAATCATTGTATAAACAAGATTCATTTATAAACCAAGTGTCAAGACAAGAATTACAACACAAATCCCCTCAAAATACATAACATCAAGATCTAGAAGGCATGCTTAAGGCAAATTCTAGCCCCAAGAAGATGTTTAGCCACTCATTGATGTAGTCATCCAACCCTCAAGGGTTATCTCCATGGTAGGAATGATCTTCTTCTTTATAGAAACCCTAGATGAATGGAAGAACTCCCAAATGGTGTGTGTGTCTCTAATCTCTAGCCTTCCCCCATCTCTTCTTCTCTTTGAATATGTGTATACAAGTACATCTTTGTAAAAAATGGCTCAAAATCCTTATATAAGTAGCTTAAGTGTCACACCCAATAGTCTGGACTCGAGCACTAGGGCCCCTTTTATGATTGCACCATAAGCCATCTTTTAATGAGCTGGACTCTGTTTTTTTTTTTTCACACTTGAGATGGTTCGATCGATCGAACGTTGCTGAGATTGATCAAAACATAATGAGATCGATCAAATGTTGGAGAGATCGATCCAACCTTGGCGGCGCCTTTTAGAATACAGACAAATCTGAGATATTTTCGGGATATTTTGGGGAAAAAGACAAAAGTGGTAGGTGAGGATAAAGATCAAGGTGGTTCGATCGATCTAAGGGAACTTGGATCGATCGAAGATGGTGATTTCATGAGGATAAGGACAAGAGGTTCGATCCATCTTGGTGAGGTTAGATCGATCACTGTGAGATCGATCGAAGATTTATGACATCGATCGAAGATGCTGTTTTCCACCACTTTGCTATTTTCTTCCATTCAACTTAAGATTGCTTCTTTTATGCTCTAATTTGGCTGAATTGAATTATTTTGGGGATAAGTGCCTGAAAAAGGAAATAACACGAAATTAGTCTAAAGCGGGAAAATAAGATAGATAAAGGTTTAGAATGTTCAAGCTTAAGTGGTTTAAATGCGCATTTTTCAGCGCTTATCATATATCAAGTTCAACAAATCTTGATCTAGTTCCCAAATTTGGCTTGGGGTTACAATCTTCAAAACCACAGAAATTGCAAAAAATTGGCAAGAGAACAACGATGTATAGTGAGTTCTAAAAAGGAATAAATAGAAATCTATTAGGGTTTATCAATGATACTAGTACTGTATATATATCTAAACCAAATATTGTTAGAAATTTTTTTGGAGGCGGCTATATATGTAATTACAAAGTAGTGATAGTTGGAAAGTTGTTAAATATATATATATATATATATATATATATATATAAAATAAGTTTTGAAAAGGGATAAACAAAAAAAATTAAAATTGATTCACACACTCACAACTTTGAAACAAAATAAAAAATTGAAGTGTGATATCTAATTATCTACGGGGACAAGAAAAAATGAAAAAGATTCACACATTCACAATTTTGAAACAAAAACAAAAATTACAGTGAAACAAAAATATTCACACACTCAAAAATTCATAATTTTTTCATAAGGAAAGGAATAGGAAAAAGGAAAAAGATAATTGGAAAAAGAAAAATTACCTTTACAGGCTTGACCAAGGAAGATAATTAAGTTGGAGAAGATAGTGAGATGGACCAGATGTTGCACGCCAGGCGTGCACTCCAGCGCGTCAGGTGTGCAACCCCAACGCAACCCGGCGTGCACTCCCAAAACACCCCGGCTTGCACGCCAGCGGCCCCAGTGTGCATGCGTCGAGAGAGAGGTGTCGACCACAGAGGCTCATAGAGGTAGAGTCAGAACTAAGATCACGAGAAGCATGGACTAGATCTTATGCGAAGAGTTTGTTTTTAGATCTCAGTTGTACGGTGGGATTGTTTTTAACTAAACCTTTTTTTTTTTTTTTTCTTCATCACTCACATACGCACTTCATTACTCACATAACCTATTTTGTGAATCAGTAAGATCACACACACTAAACCTTAATTCTCTCTTTCTTTCTTCATTACTTACACTAGAGGTTCATATGGTTTGGTTCGGTACGATTCCGTCAGGAACCGGAAAAGTAATAGGTCATAACGATTCCTTAAAAATGGAACTGGAACCAGAACCGTGTGTATATTGAATCGAACCATGAATACCAATTCAGTTCGGTTTGATTCCATGGTTCCTTGTTGTTCCTTTAACTGTTCCCTTACTTATTTAAAGGCTAATAGTTTTGTCATCGTTCAAGACACGAGAGAGATCAAGGAGATTAGTCACTCATGGAAGAATAGGTATGCCATATCATCAGATTATAGCACAAACAACGGCATGAAGAAGCAATCTCTGCATTAATCAGTCTATTCTACTTAGTAATTGTTGAATATATAATGATCCACACATACTTTAAGGATAAGAAAATCAGAAGGCAGTGAAAATTGGAATGACAATCTATCAAGTTCAATAACATCTCAGTCTAGTTCCCAAAATTAGCTTGGGTTACCATCTTCAAAACCACAGAAACTATAGAAAACTAGCAAGAGAACAGCGATGTATAGTGAGTTCTAAAAAAGAATAAATAGAAATATATTAGGGTTTATGAATGATACTAATATTGTATTTATAAAATTCTAATATTGTTTGGAAATTTATTGGAAGTGATTATATATGTAATTGGAAAGGGATAAGTAGAAAAAATTAAAACTGATTTACACACTCACAACTCTGAAACAAAAAAAAAATAAAAATTAAAGTTGGGTATCTAATTATCTATGGGGAAAAGAAAAAATGAAAAGCATTCACACACTCATAACTCTGAAACAAAAATATTCACACACTTACAAATTCACTATTTTTTCAGAAAAAAAAAAAAGGAAAAGGAAAAATGAAAAAGAGAAATGGAAAAAGAAAAAAGAAAAAAGAAAAAAGAAAAATTACTTTCACAAGCTTGACCAAGGAATATGATGAAGCTGGAGAAGATAGTGAGATGTACTAGATCTTGTGCGCCAGGCTTACACTTTAGTGCATCGGGTGTGCACTCCCAGCGCACCCCAGTGTGCACGCCTAGTGCACTTCGATGTGCATGCTAGCGTCCCGCAGTGTTAATGCGTCTAGAGAAAGCTATCAACCACAAAGGTAAAGTAAGAAGTGCGATCGCGAGAAGCGTACCCCAGATCATGCACGATGAGTTTATTTTCAGATCTCGGTTGTACAGTGGGATAGTTTTTAACTAAACCTTAATTTTCTAATTTTTTTCTTCATTACTTACACACCCACTTCATTACTCACACACACCCATTATTTTGTGAATCCCTCATATCCTATACTCACTCACACAAACTATTTTTTGAATCACTCACTTCTCACACACTAAACCTTAATTCTCTTTTTCTTTCTTCATTACTCACACTAGGGGTGTATACGGTTCAGTTCGGTAAACTAGAATAGGAATCGGTCACAACGGTTCTTTAAAAACGGAACTAGAATTGGAACCATATGTATATAGAAACGAACTGTGAATACCTGTTCAGTTCGGTTCCACAGTTCCCTATTGTTCCCTTAACTATTACCTTACTTATTTGAAGCCTATAGTTCTGTCATCGTTCATGAGAAAGATCAAGGAGATCACCACACATAAGGTCATCTAGGGTTAGTCCACCTTAAGAGAGATAGCTATCAAAGAATAGGTATGCCATGTCATAAGATTCTAGCACACACGATGGCATCAAGAAGTAATCTTTGTATCGATTAGGCTATTCTACTTCGTAATTGTTGAATGTATAGTGATCCACATGTGCTTTAAGGATAAGAAAATTAGAAGGTGATGACAATTAGAATGGCAATCTATCAAGTTCAGCAACATCTCGGTTTAGTTCACAAATTTGGCTTGGGGTTACCATCTTCAAAACTACAGAAACTACAGAAAACTAGTGAGAGAACAACGATGTATAGTGAGTTCTTAAAAGGAATAAGTAGAAATATATTAAGGTTTATGAATGATATTAGTACTGTATATATAAACCTAATATTGTTAGGAAATTTCTTGGAGGCAGTTATACAAGTAATTACAAAATAGTGATATTTGGAAAGTTGTTAAATATATATAGTGAGTTTTGAAAAGGGATAAGCAGAAAAAATTAAAATTGATTCACACACTCAGAACTTTGAAACAAAAAGAAAAAATTGAAGCTGAATATCTAATTATCTACGGGGAAAAAAAAAAAAAAAAAAAAGATGATTCATACGCTCACAACTTTGAAATAAAAACAAAAATTACAGTAAAACAAAAATATTCATACACTCATAAATTCACAATATTTTTCATAAGAAAAAGAAAAGTAAAAATGAAAAAGATAATAGAAAAAAGAAAAAAGAAAAATTACTTTCACAGGCTTGATCGAGGTATACAACGAAGCCGGGGAAAATAATGAGATGGACTAGATTTTGCATGCCAAGCGTGCACTCCAGTGACTCTGGCTTGCACACCCGCGACCCCCAGTGTGCATGGATCCTAAGAGAGGTGTTGACCACAGAGGCTCATAGAGGTAGAGTCAGAAGCGAGATCGCGATAAGCATGGACTATGGACCTCAGGGGACCTAAATATTAAATTTAAAGGGGGGTTACTTCACAAAATTTTTCCAAAAAGTCTGATCTTCCCAAAGATTTTCAAAATTTACAAGTATTTCAAGCTTCAAGTGATCGTTCGTACCCTCTATGATTGATCACACCTGGGCTCATCTTGGCAGTTTCATCGTTCGTACACATTATGATCGATCGTGCCTATATTACGATCGATAGGTACGATCGATCGCACCTGGGGTCATCTTGGTTGCTTCATCATTTGTACATTTTATGATCGATCACACCTATAGTACGATCGATCGCACCTGGGCACAGGGTGCCTTTTTTTAGCTTTTTAACCAAACTTTGAAACTTCATATCTCACTCATTCTAACTCGTGATTCTTAAGCCTAAGTTTATCAATTTTTCGTTGGCTATCCAATGATATGCATCTTAACATCTAGTTTTGTTTTGAAATAACCATTTTACCCCTAGTTCCATATTTGGTCTGTTTTAACCTTAGCTTCTGCATTCATGTCCTATATGAGTCTCGTGACTTCTTAGAAGGTCACTTTGTCGTCTTAAAGGTGGTGTTAATCTCTAAAGACCTCTTCTCTTTTCTTGCTTTCGCGTTTTGGACTCGTTATCGGGTCAGTTTTTGGGTTATTGACTGACGTTTTGAGTTATGTAAATTCGGGTAGTCACATTTAAAGTTTTTAAAAACAACTATTATTATTTGAATGAATTACCTTTTGTGTGTATACTAAAAAGGTGGACAAGAAAAGATAGAGTGGCAATGTACAAGACATCCGTGGATGTGAAGTTATTGCTAATTTTAAACTTGACGTACGCAGAAGGTATATGATGTTATGCCCTTTTTTTTTTTATACAAAAATCAGCTCATTTTCATCCAAGAAAGAAGAGGTATTCAATAATTTGATGGTAAAGGGGATGAAATGGAAAAGCAAATACATTAGTATTGAAGGACAATATTCTGATGTTAAACAAGAGGCAACCAATTCACCTTTTTCAACTAAAAGAAGTAATAATCATGAACATAGTGAAACTATAAATGGGCAAGCCGTGACCGGAAGTAATGCCAAGGGTATAAAGAATAAAGAAACAGGTGGTAAGGGACCGAGAAACAGGACGAAGAATAAGTTTGAAGAATCCATGTGAGACGAAAGGTTAATTTATTTTATTTATTATTATTTGATAATTTAATTTTCCAGTATATGTCATTAACATTTTGATATTGGCAATGTCTTAATTTTGTTTTTACAATGAATAAATCTATTGTTGTGTAGAAATCAAATGACAATAACAATGTCCGTGATACCGTGCCACTTATTACATATGTACATTTGAATGTAAATCTTCTCCTTTTGTTGAATCAAAACATTGATTTTTTATTTTTTATATATTATTATAATTTTTAGTACGATAATCTTTTAACTAACAATGTTTATATTGATATAAGAGTTGTGATATTCCTAGCAACGCCACTTGGATTTACGAAGATCATCACCCATATGCAGCTTTACAATGTGAAACAAATATCGACCAAACGGTATACTGTTCTAGCACTAACTTCAGTTATCCCAAGACTCCTTCAACTGAGTAAGTATAAACAAACTTTTATTCTTAACTAGTTACATAAAAATTAAGTTAAACATTATTTCCTACTTTTGAAATCCACCTGCTAATGAACATTGACAATATATTGGAAGGGGACTCTATTTGTTTTGTATCATGAATGCCGATTCTCAGATTACTTTGTAAGTTTATCTCTGATAAAATTTATGCTTACGCGATATATTCTAAATACGAATATTTTAACTTTTCATTAATTAACGTATGTACAAACATTATTTTTGTATGATCCATTCTAAGGATGTTGATCACACCAGTGGTTAACGTAATTCGACGCCAATGTCCAAGGAGACAACATCTGAGACCAATCTTCGAGCTCGGCAAAAATTGTTCTGAGTTAAGAGATTCTTGACAATAATTAATTTTGTATTTATTTTGTTTGTCTTATATGTCAAAGTTGATCACACTATTGTTACTTGTATGGTGATGAGAAATTGATGGCTTGACTTTATATGTGATGATGTATAAGTATGCTATGGTGGATGGATGAACTCTCTTTTTGGTATAAAAAATATTCTCTTTTGTGTAAATGTATGGATAACCTGTTCGGGGTGTTTCTTGGGTTTTGTATATATGTAATATGAAAAGGTAAAACTAGTTATGAAAAGTTGTGTATTTGCCTAAAAATAATGGCCACACTATTTACAAAGGATTTTGTAATCACTACAAATTTGGATTATGTAACAAGTACAAAGCAATCACCCCACTTTAAAGGCCACAATATTTTTAAACTTTTATATATTTTTTCTCTCTTTATATAAGTAATTGACCTCTCTAACAACCTTCACTCTTAAATTTTGTAATTTCTTCACTCATAACCTTCACCCATAAATTTTGGTATTCATAATGTGTCATATAACTAATATCACAAATAAATCTATGTGAATTCAACATATTGATTTAGTTAATGAATAAATTCAACATAAATCTATGTGAATACCCTTGGTGAACAACTAAGTACCTTCACCCTCTTAACTAAGTATTCACATTCTGCTATATAAGTAATATCACGTATAAAACTATGTGAATTGAGTTACAATGGTTTTCACGTAAAAAGTTTCCAATCCAAATTATTTCCATTTGTACCAAATAAATTTGATCTTTTCCTACAAGAATCACCGCGATAAATCATCAATCTTGACAAGGATTTTTCAAAATGGAGAATATGAAATAATTTTGCAAACTTTTACCCGTATCATAGTACTTTTGCACAATTTTTAGTATGTTAATTCACGCATTTATTATATTTTGTGTTCTTATGCATCTTTGAGGACATTTTATAATTTTATTCCAATAATTTTCACATGAAAAATCTCCATCCTAAATTATATTTATCCTTACCTACATGGATCAAAGAGATGAATCATTATTCTCGGCAATTCTAAATGGACAGTAGCAAATGCTTTTACAAAAGTTCACCCAAATTTTAATACTTTTGCACATGTTTCAATATGTTCCTACACAAATTTTAATATTTATATTCTTATGCACATGCAAGGACTTTTAAATAGTTTTATTGAAATGATTTTCATGTAACAAGTTTCCAATCCAAATTATTTACATTTATACTAAATAAATTTAATTCTTTCCTATAAGAATGATCTTGACAATATTTGTTCTAATTGAAGAATATGAATTATTTTTGCAAACTTTTAAGTATCAAGAAATCCTACAAAGATTGGTATTAATTTATATTTGGTCACTCAATACCTTTACTCCCAAAAATAGGTATTTACACAATGTCGTGTAACTAATGTCACATATCAAAGAGAGATAAACATGAAGATCAAAGAAGAGTTAGGAGTTTAACCCAAGCTTTTTTTATTCACTCTACTTCGAGGGATTTAGGGCTTGACTTGTGGTTATTTTTTAGATCTCCTGCTATCGAGTTAGAGTTAGGGCTGGTGTTTATCATTTTCACTACTTAAAGCATAAAAACTCTATCATTCATATCACTGATTCTATTGTGGACTCTTGGCTTAGGTGTTGGCCATTTGGTTGACCCTTTGCCTAGGTTTGAGTCTCAGTATTTGGGTTTAAAAGTTGGGAAAGAGATATTTTAAAATACCTCCTTTATGCTTTTTAGATTTTTTTTTGGGGTAAATTAAAGACAAGATATAATTGATATATCTTTGATAAACTTATATAATTAATATTAATTAATTTATTTATTGGTAAATTATTTATCTCAAATTTAGATATAAACAATTTAATTGATATAAAATTAAGACAATATATTTAGAATATGAGACCAAGAAGGCAACTAGTAAACTAATAGCTCGGTGTTATCAAATTTTTATAAAACTAACGTGTACAAAGCATTCACATAAGAGCCCCATATAAGTCTACATTATTACAAGGTAGGACAAAAATAAAATGGACTAATTATCTGCAAAAAACAGTCTATTAACACCCTAACTTTCATTAAAAAAAGTATTCCATCCACAAAATTTAAAGTTTGACATAGCACCAGCTTCATCACCACTTAAATTAAAGCTTTCAACCTGGTGCAAAATTAACTTTTCTCACATGTTTGGCGCTATTCTTCAGAATCTCTTGCCTACATTCATTTAAAGGAGCAGTCAAAAGTTGTAGTGTCATTTCTATACGGATCAAAGTAGATTCCATCTGTAACATTAGATAGAAGTAAAATTATGTTAGAAAAAAAAAAATTATATTTTGTTTAAACAACTGTAAAATAGAAAAGTATTTCACAATGACAATATACTGTACTAACGTTGGAGCTTCGTAACAATATTCTGTTATCCCATAACTCCATGAACCTCATAAGAAAAAGTCCACATGAATGTCTAAACAATAGTTAAAAATTGTATAAGATAGCCAATGAGGAATTTCATGTCAGACATATAGGTAATCAGTTAAATAACAAAAATAATTCAAAAGTATAAAGTTAAACATACGGGTCAGGCTACACAGATAAATCTTGATGCTTTATGATATCATAAAAATCTAATTTTTCTCCTAGTATAATGTCAAGAAGATCTTTCTGTAATATGAAAACATAATTACTAACAATACGATCCTATCAAAGTAACAAAAATAAAATGATTTAATATAGAAGAGTTATATACTACCAATAAACGATAATTTGTGTGTCTAAAACCAACTCCGTTGTTACATATGTAACGAATAACCTTATTTGAATGGTGAATGACATATAAGAACTAATAATTATTGACGCATACTGGGAAATAGAACTATTAAACATTAACAACATATTAGAAGTGGAAGATTGTCACAGCTGGAAATCATAGGAAGAAGACAAAGCTTGTTAAAGAAAATAACAAAGCAACTTAGATTTATAAAAGTCGCTGGTCTTTGTTTTTAATTTCTTGTAGTATCTGTCCCAACCGCTCACTAAACGCTTCCTACGCTGCTTCTTATTATTTACAAACTCTACATTTTCATCCTTAATGCAAATTACCGTAAAGGTGGAAAAATAGAACTTCATTTTCTTCTCATCCTATTTCTTGTTTAGAAGTGTCAAAAAATAATCAATTACCTATAAGAAAGGAAAATCATATGTTAAGGAGAAAAGGAAACCAAATTGAACATGGACTAAAAATATGAATGGGGTTAATATTCATGTAATACACTCACAACATTTGCCACCCATTCATCACCGAACATTGTAAGAACATTAGCCTGATTTAATTGTGCAGCATCAATACTTACCAAAGTTTCACTAACATAACAGAAAAAAAAGCAAGTATTTATGATACGTTGAACAAAAGATTAAGCATAAAAAGGGCATGTCTAGGCAGTCATAGCCCACTTTATCTATTACTTACGTTTTGTCACAGTAAGGGGCTTGGACATAATTCAATAACATTTTGCGATTAGTACTGAGTCTAAGTATTTTTTTTTTAAACTCTGTTTGGTCCCAGGGAGAGCGTGCATATTGTGACCTATCTCGTCGACGACCATTAACAATTTCTTTCAGGACATAATCATCAACTTCTGTTGTGTATAGTCAATATCAATTATTAATTTAAGGTAATCATAATACGATAAACGAAAAGATGGACGAGCATATAAAGAATTATACCTATTGGGATGTTTGAGAAATTGATATCCTTTTGTGTTTCTTGCACAAAATTTAAGCCATCTTCAGCAGTTTCGTCGACAACACTTTCGCCATCAACCCTGTTCCTACAAGATTCCATTTCAACATGATCAACATTTTTCATGCCCTCTCCTATTGCATTGTTACTCGTCCTAGCATGAGCCATGTATTAGTCAATTTTTGAGATAGTGGCTTTGACATTTGCTTCTTCTTCAATATTAAAGCACATTTGAACTTGGTTAAAATTCTTCAATCTACCATCAACTTTACAGTCATCGTCAGGATAACTCCAATTTTGATCAAATTCAATAATGTCATTTTCATCAATGGTTACTCTTTCACCTCTTATTCCATGAACCACTGTATGGGGTTTGGATGAGTCACTTTGAGGATGCATATTCAAATGCTCACCACTTTCTTCTTCATTACTTCTGTGAGCTGAACTAGTGTTACCCGACGCACTACCTTTCCTTCGTTTCTCTCATTGCGTTTCCCTAATGGATTGAAGTCTCCTGAAAATGTGGTTAGTATTTTTGAAGTTGTATCTTCAATTCTTGAAAACAGCATTACAGACATCAGATAATAGGTTAAAAAGTTTGGGTTTTACAATAAAAAAATATATACAAAATAAACATAATGTAATGTAAACTTTTAAATAATAATAATAGTGATAATAATAATAATAATAATAATAATAATAATAATGGAATGTATATTTACCTTGTATTCTGAATCCGAACTTGTATCGGCAAATGGAAATAACATACGAGATGTGGAATATGAGGGTGACGAATAATAATCAATGGTAGGGACATCCTGACCATTTATACAATTAGTTGTGGAATGAGCCTATCAAGTGTTTTACATTCTGTTATATAAATGAATACAACTATGGGGATGTATGCTTTAATTAATTAAAAATTAAAAACTATAAGTAAAAAAAAAAATTTAAATTACCTAACCATGTCTAAAACCTCCCATTTTTTTCTCCCATTGAAGGCGTTTCTTTACATTCTCATTTGTCCAAAAACTCACAAATTGGACATTCCCTTTGCCAGGTCATTTCACATTAACTTAGATGAGATATAGTTACTGAATTCAATGACATCAAATAATTAACATATATATATATATATATATATATATATATACAATGTTTAAAAAGTAAAGTAAATGGGATTCCCTCAGGTTTCTTAAGTTGTACCAGAGATTTGAGGTAAGGCTTTTCTTTATCCAACATAATATGTATTTTAAAAAGTAACACATTTAATTAAAAAAAATATTATACATGCGGAAAAATTAAACAGCCTTCCCAACTTTGTCTTTCTTTTCCCTTGTCCATTAGCTTTTTCCGGGGTTCAACCAAATGTTTATAAATACAACTACACCGGTTATAAGGCTTAATTGAATCAACATTGTTCACAGATTCAAACTCCCTTAGGTGGGCATTACTCTGACCATTTGGCCTAAGGACTGTTGCATATGCAAATAGAACAAATGCTCGCTTAAAATTGTTTACAACATCGAGTTGTGTAACCTTGTTTTGCATAGCACTTCGGTGCATCCCTTCCAAATCATGATATCCACATTTATCTATCCATTCTGCTTCAACATCAAAACCTTCCGACACGTTCCTTTCCCTAAGAAGACCTGTAATACCCTTAATTTTAAAAGGATAGTCTCGGCATTTTAATTTTTATTTTATTTCATTTTTATTTGATTATTTACTAATTATTTGCATCATTTGTATTTGATTATTTGTTTATTTGCCTACTTGTTTTAATTATTGTTATTTAATTGAGTTAATTATATTAATTATTTTATTTAATTGCCTTATTTGTTTAATTGTTTAATGGTTTAATGATTTGTATTAATTTTTTATTATTATTATATGCTTATGTGGAATAATGAATTAATTGTTTTGTTGGTTTTCTTATTCATTATAATTATAAGGTTTTATATGTTTTACGGGTTAGCCGACTAGTTTTATATTTAGTTTAGGTTTTCATCTTTTAATATAAGTAGGATTAGGTTTAAATGCCTATATATATATGTCGTATATCTGTCAAGGGTTTTAGAACATTAATCACGAAACAGTGGAGGCGACGATACAGAGAGGGACTTGAGAGAAAACAGAGAGAGGAAAACTAGGGTTCGACAAAGTTTAAGATTGAGTCAAGGAGAGAACAAAGGGTGGTTGTTCGTGGGTGAAACCAAGGGCAACAGAGGTGTTGAATGGCAGTCTAGGATTTCGTCGAAAAACTTGGAGACAACGTTGAAAGGTTTCAAACCGAAACCTAAAGGCAAGTTCTATTCCAAACTCTCTCCCTTTGACCTGTGTTCTTTACATGCCTAAAACAATTCTTAGAGTAATTAAAGGTAAAATTAATCTTTTATGTATGTCAGATTTGACTAAAATAGTATGTGTATTAATAAATTTGTAATTGCTTGATTTTAAGTTTTCTTGCATGAATACTTGTTTTGATTGGGTTGTTTAACACATAAAGGATTTGGTTAATTAATTGGGACTGTCTGGAACTTAGAACGTACGGATGGTTAGGGACCTTAACATAGATGAACGGAATCATCGGAAATTGCCGGAGATGAATCCAAAGCCGTGTAGTAGGCAAAGAGGCGGCTCCTTTAGCAAAGAGGAGGCTCTTTGATGGAAAGAGGCGGCTCTTTCCCTGTGATGGATTTTGACAATTTTGGCCACACTGCTTGGATTTTGGAGTTCCAGAGTGAATTAAGAACTTCTAAAAAAGATTAAAATGATTTCTAGGGTGTGTATTAATCTCTCAGAATGTGTATTAATGCATAATGAACCGCATAGTATTAATAGCTTGAAAAGTATATATTCTTAAAAAAATTTGCATACTGTTTGGATTTGGATGTTTTAAATTGCTTATTCATATTTTAGCAATTTTTCCGTAAATGGTTACACAGTTTAATCATGTATCATGGGCAATAAATAAGCATGTTAATTAATATATTTTTATTATGCTTATCATGGATTAATGGATGGTTATACCTGTTATCTGCATTTTCAATTGTTGAAATCTTGTATCAGTGGCTTAAGATAAGTGTGATAAGTTACATATTCTTATTATACTTATTATGGATTAGTTGATATTTTTTTTATCTCTATTATCAACTACTAGATGTATGGATTGTATGCACCGGTATAGGACGGTGGCATATTAGGTACGTATTTGGATCAAAATGCTAATACTTACCTATTCTGGAATAGGGAATGGATTAACTACATAAGTTAAGTCATACCTATTTTTGTGTCAGATCACTAAACTGCTGAATGACATACTTGGTTTTAGATGAATTTTAAATATATAATTATGGTACCATGATATGAGCCTAAGTCTCAGAGTTGATGGTTAGGGAGCGTATATGCATTGGGATGCATAACCGGCTATGATGGTTTGATGTGTACCCTACTAGGTCTAAGTACTCATGCCCACTTCAGGTGCATTTTGCGTGATACCAACTAGTCAAGTTGAGACGGGCCTGTAGTTCAGTGAAAGTCCTATAGTATGGATATATATATATATTTACGGACTATATAGTTATTGTTGGGTTGTTTAGGATGTAAATGCATATTGGGTCTCTACTTAGATTTTAGTAGTATAGAACTTGTTCGTGGGTCTGACTCACTTTTATTTTTTCAGGTATCGAGCGGTTCCAGTCTTAGAGTTTGATTGAGCTGAGCAGAGACAATTACTCATTCTTCTGATTATGTAAGATTTTTCTAACGACCCGAACCCGGAGGCCTGAACTATTAGCCGGGTCCTTACTTGAACCCGAGGTTATCTACGTTAAACTCGACATTTCTAAAGTCAAAACGTCGTCATTACACTTAAATTGCGCCTTTAGGAAGTCTCAAAACCCATTCTGATATGACCTTATCGTGGTGTCACATAGTTTGAGAGTGAGTGTGTGATTTAGCCGAGGACAAAGTTTATATTTATAAAAGCCACTACTACCTTTCACTAAAAATATAGCTAGGGCAAGTAGGGATCGTCCCAAGGGATTAGGGAGTCATATTAAGATTGTGGAATCACAATTATGGTTAGTAGGTCGAATGATCAAACAAGAGTTGGTTGGTTGGTTGGATTAAACTAGAGATCAATTTAAACTAAAACATAAACAATGGAATGCAATAGAAAGTAAGTAAGAGAGAGAAGAGTCTTGGGGTTTCGAGATCACCACTAAGCATAGCTTTTTTACATCCATTAACAAGTGATTAATGAGGGAAACATGTGTGTAATATTAGTGTGTGTGTGTGTTTGGTTGTTTCAATTAGCAAGGATGACCAATTAAGCATATATTGTCTAAACAACATAGTGAAAAGCACAATATATCA
>JAOTQH010045359.1:0-17540 GCA_025631255.1 Cornus kousa | reverse complement strand
CCAACCTGCCATGTCACTCCTCCACCTCAGCCACGGACACCCTCCAGTGAGAGGGTGCCCGGAGACGATTTTTCTCCCAAAAATTGTACACCCTTTGTTCCAAAATATTTGTTGTACATGCCTAGTGATGAATTATGTAATACTCTATCAAGTTCAATCCATCATTATGAGTCCAAAAATCGTACACCCTTGTTCCAAAATATTTGACATGGTTGGAGGATTCAACTTATTATGATAGTGAATTTTAATAGTTTTTATTTTTATTTTTTATTATTATTATTCTCTTGTAGAAATTTTTAAGTGATATATGGAACACCCATTGTCTTTCGCAAAGTTACTAACTTGTCTTTTTACATTTTAAATATTCAACTTTAAAATTTTAAGTTTTAAAAATATATATGAAAATATGTGAAATATATTATTTGAAAAAAAAAATAAATAATTATTATTTTGGTACATTCCAAAAGAAAAAGAAGGTTTTTTTTTGGGGACTGATGTTCACTAATTAGTAAAGAAGGATTTTTATTTATTTTTTTTTTTTTTTTGTTTTTGGGGACTGATGTTCACTAATTAGTGCACTTATTTCGGTTAAAATGATAGTTTAAAAATATTATAAAAAATAATATATCCATTTTTTTGAATAAGGACTGTAATAACATGTAAAATAGGAAGATAGGCCAGTATTTTGCGATGTAATATTTAAATTTATTTCATAAAATTCAAAGAATTGCCAAGAGTTGATGGTGATTGGTGACAGTGCAGAGGATTCCATCTCCTAGATATTTAAAAGGAATATAAAGGAATTATTAGCCAATTAGGTGCTTTCTACTTGTCTACACCTCACCAGCAGATTCATCTCTTCTCACATCTCTTGTTTTTTATTTCTTTTTTTTGAAAGGTATCTCAGTTCTCTTGTTGCTGCTTAATTGTGAAGTGAGCATGAATGATTAAATAATATTTCTACTTACAGAATCAGCTGACTGGGTTTTTACCTGTATCTTTTTCAGCTTCATATCCATAACTCCTTTCTAATCCCCTTTTTTAATTATACCCTAAAAGATCCAATTTGACTCATACTCTCTGTATCTCAATCTAGGTTTCATCATTTATCAACTTTTTTCCCAGTTAATTCATTTATGTTCGATGTATTTATCCCCTGAAATTCTGCATAATTCTTCTAAGTTTTGTTTTGATTCTTTTTGTACTTAATTTTTTCTTTTTCTTTTTCTTTGTTACTGTAGAGTCACAGATATACTCAGCTACTCATTTGGGTATTCTCTTTAGAAGTGGTAGATTGGGCAACAAAAAGAAATGGGTATTTGTCTTAGCAAAGGCAGAATTGGAGGATCAAATTCTAATGATCATAGATCAGGAAGTGGTGATGGTGCTGGGATGAGTTACCAAAAACTTCAAGAACCTGGAATACAGCAGCAGAACACAATTCCTGCCCAACAATTACGTGGAAGGCACCCTGCAGCCGGAGTGCAGCCAAAAAAGCAGGCGCCAAGCTCCAAACCAGTAGTCCACAGGCCAGATACCATTCTGGGGAAACCATTTGAAGATATTAAGTCATTCTATACTATTGGAAAAGAACTGGGTAGAGGTCAATTTGGAGTTACATATCTTTGCACTGAGAATTCAACTGGTCATCAATATGCTTGCAAGTCTATATCGAAAAGGAAGCTAGTTTCCATGAATGACAAGGAGGATACGAGGAGAGAGATCCAAATTATGCAGCATCTGACCGGGCAGGCCAATATTGTTGAATTTAAGGGTGCTTATGAGGATAGACAATCTGTCCATCTTGTGATGGAGCTATGTGCCGGGGGAGAGCTCTTTGATCGGATTATTGCAAAGGGGCATTATAGTGAAAGGGCCGCGGCTTCAATATGCAGGGCCATTGTAAATGTGGTGCACGTCTGCCATTTTATGGGCGTGATGCACCGGGACCTCAAGCCTGAGAATTTCTTGTTGTCTGACAAGACCGAAAATGCTCGTTTGAAGACAACTGATTTTGGGTTATCAGTCTTCATTGAAGAAGGTAAATTAATTTGTTATGTTGTCATTTCTTTTTCATGATTTGGATGAACTTTTAGTCTATAGTATTGGATCTTTAAGTTGATGTTGGATTGAATAGATTGTCAATAAATTGACTCAAATGTTAATTAGATCCATGTCTTTGTTTCTCCACCTTAAATGTATTGTATTTTATACAGTTTTGGATCTTTAAGTTGATGTTGGATTGAATAGATTGTCTATACATTGACTCAAATGTTAAGTAGATCCATGTCTTGCTTCTCCACCTTAAATGTATTGTAGTTTAGATATTTGTTGCATAACATTGTTAGTTACTGTGTTATTCAATTTATCTCTGGCTGAGAAGTTCCAAAATGTCCATAATGTTCTCTATTTTACTTTGGGACTATGGTTATGACATAATTTATTCTACTTCGGGACTAAAGTCATCCTGCTTCTAGATCTAATTGTGTTATCTAATGTAGATGTTCTTTACTGAGAGAGACTAGTTGTGTTTCTATGGAGGCCATGCCATGGCATGTTATTTCATGATATATCATCCTTAACGAAAGGTTTGGTAAGTGAAAGCCATTATTAGGGGATGAGGGGCTGTGACACTTCTATAGCTACTTACCCATGATGTAATACACATTCTTCCAAATTATCTGCACCAATTTTAGAAAAAACTTCAACTTTCTTAAAGAAACTAACAACACCATAAATAACATGTGAAATCTGATTGTAAGGGAGTGAAATTCAACATCCGAACTTGTAAATTTCATATTGTCTTACTTCCAAACTAACTGAAATTCTTAGATATTTTGAACCGAGCTTTTAAAGTTTTGTCTTGTGAATAATATATTTGGGTGTGTGTGTGTGTGTGTGTATATATATATATTCTAGTACTTGATATGGCATTCTTTAGCCACATTGTACAGAACCCATTGTATCTTTGCTCAATGTCGATATTATATATCTGATATCCCTGCCAACTAACTGAAATTCTATATAAATTTTGGACCAAGCTTTCGAATTTTGTCTTGTGAATAATTTATTGTGTGTATAAATTTATATACTATTCTAGTGTTTGATTTGGCACACGGAACCCATTGTATATTTGCACTGTTGATGTGATATATCTGATATCTCCCCCCCAACCTCCACCAAGAAAAAAAAAAAAAAAAGAAAAAGAAATCATGAGAATGTACTAACAAATTCCAATTAGATCACAATATAGACTGACAATATAGACTGATACTATCTTTATTCTTGGTAGAGATACTGTACTTCCTATCATTTTCAACAAATTTCTTGTCTCTCCTTTTTATTAGATTCACCCTACCTATAATCAGATGATTTCTTTATTTTGTTTGTCATTAGTAACCAAAGATGACATGCCTTTGAATTTTGTTTTAAAGTACATTTGGAAGCTGTTGGTCTTTAAAAAAGATTTAACCGATTATTATGTTCCTTAGAAGATGAAATGCATATGTTTACTCTAACCTTTATTTGATATTTCATATAGCTATTATGTTTTTTATTTAATTGATAAATGAAACCCTTTCCAGGGAAGGTGTATCGTGATATAGTTGGGAGTGCTTACTATATTGCTCCTGAAGTGTTGCGGCGTAGCTATGGAAAGGAGATAGATATTTGGAGTGCAGGGGTTATCTTTTATGTCTTACTATGTGGTGTGCCTCCCTTCTGGGCCGGTAAAGTCATAAATCTATTATCTTTCTGTTAGAAAATGATATTGTCCAATACATGGGCTTTAATAGAAATTGCTTTTAGCTAGGAGATGTTGACTCATATATTCTTAACAAATGTGCATTACAGAAACGGAGAAAGGAATATTTAATGAAATCTTAAAAGGGGAAATTGACTTTGAAAGTCAACCTTGGCCATCTATTTCAAGTAGTGCAAAGGACTTGGTCAGGAAGATGCTGACGCTTGACCCCAAAACCCGACTTACTTCTGTTCAAGTTCTTGGTATGTCTCTAATAGCATAGTTAATCATCAGACATGAAATATCACTTATGCTAGCCATTTTACAACAATTTTTGTTGGGGGATCATATTTCGATCATATTTGACTTCTCCTGAATGTTTTAACAGAACCGTTGATTTGTATTTCCTACTATTTACTTATTAGGACATGGAACAATGAAAATGTCCATTTTACCAAATAAAATAGCAAAAAATTGATTAAGGTAGAAATTAGCCATTGAATAATAATATAGTTATGAGAGAAGCAGAGCATGTGAATGGGAATCCTTCTACTCTTAACTTGTGGATGACATCATACAAGAGGCTGAACTCAAAATAAAAAATATATGCACACACACACACATACCAATTTTAGTTCTGATACATTTTTCCAACCAATACGTTACATTTTAGTCGTAAACGTTACAGTGTCTCCCTTGACGCATTATGTGCTTGGGTTATGCAACACAATTGTGACTTTTTAACTGGAGTTTTTCAAATTTTGTATGGCTGTATTAGAGCACCCTTGGATTAGAGAAGGTGGAGAGGCATCAGACAAGCCAATAGACAGTGCAGTCCTCTCGAGAATGAAGCAATTCCGAGCAATGAACAAACTCAAGAAACTCGCACTTAAGGTATTCTAAAAGATTTATGTGCTTAAATTCCAATCTTTTCTTAGCTTAGAACAGCAATATGATGTTACATGGGCATGAGATCGACAAAATATCATAATCAATAAGACTATTATGAAGGATTCATTGGTGATCAGCACTGCCGAGAAATTGTGCTTCAGTTCAATTATATTATAAGTGGTGATAAATGGCATGAGAATCATTACATATCCTCACTAAGGGTATGAAGGACTTCTGTGGTCAGCACGGCCAAGTTTTATGGGTCCATAGGCGTGAACGATATTCCTAAACGAAAATTACTTGGGTGTGTGATAGACCATAATGCATAATCAATTTTCTACTGCTATCACTTTGACAAGACATTAACTAGGCATACTGGAGGTTTGTAGCCAATATTCATTTTTTCCTCTCAATTGTATCCCTAATGAAGCCACACACTCTCATAAAATTAATAGAGCTGAAATCATATTTGCATCTTTAAATTGGATTTGAAGTGCCTCCGGAACCCGTTTCATTTCTCTATAGATAAGCTTTCCCCAAAATTTTCTTTCCCTAGTTTTGGCCGC
Source organism: Cornus kousa (assembly GCA_025631255.1). Taxonomy (NCBI): domain Eukaryota; kingdom Viridiplantae; phylum Streptophyta; class Magnoliopsida; order Cornales; family Cornaceae; genus Cornus; species Cornus kousa. Next base: position 12,341 of record JAOTQH010045359.1, on the reverse strand, counting down.
GCATTAGAATTGAAACTCTTCTAGAATTCACTTGGCTTACCTCTCTTCATAAGGTTCCCCAAATCTCTCTTCATAAGGTTCCTCAAATCTCTCTTTCTTCTCCTTGTTTTGTCTGCTCCAACTCTTTCTCTCGTTTGGGTCCCAGACACATTGCGAATAGACTCTTATTTTGAGTATGCTACTCTATGTTATTGGAGGCTGTACATTAATCTGAGCTACCATTAATTTTCTTTCAAGAATGACCTTGGGATTTGGACGATGTTATCTTATTAATGATCTGAATATTGTCCTTTCTATAAAAATTTGGTGGATTTGAAAATCATCCTAGGTTATTGCTGAAAATCTCTCCAAAGAAGAAATTCAAGGGCTGAAATCAATGTTTACAAGTATGGACACTGACAAGAGTGGCACAATCACTTATGAAGAACTTAAGACAGGATTAGCTCGACTGGGGTCGAAGCTCACTGAAGTTGAAGTTAAGCAACTCATGGAAGCTGTAAGATATTATTAAATGCTGAAACGCCAAGTCTTTTGTTGTTTTAATTAAGTTTTTTAGTACTCTTACCTCGTATTCAATGGTTGCTTTAAAAATGATGAATGTTTTACATTCAGGCTGATGTGGATGGAAATGGGACAATTGACTACATTGAGTTCATCACTGCTACTCTGCATAGACACAAGCTGGAAAGAGATGAACACCTTTACAAAGCCTTCCAGCATTTTGACAAGGATAATAGTGGGTAAGTGTCTTTATCATGTCTCATAATCTATGCTGCCTTTCCCTACACTGTGAAATCATATTGAAGAAGAGTAAACTTGATCCTTTTCCGTTTTGGATAACAATGCTACATGTAAACAATCCTAGTATAGAGTATACTTTTCTCTTAATTTTAGGAATAAAGAGCTGTAACTATGTCTAACTTTTAGACAGTCATGTCATTTGATCTTAGAACTTTGTTTGTACTTTCTAGTAGTAAGAGATGCATGTACCCGATCCCAAACAGTTGTGACAAGGCTTTTTAAAAGTTTGAGTATTCATTAATTGGTTGGTTATCAGAGCTACTTTTCCAACATGAGGTCTCATGATCTTGAAGCATTTGTGTATTATATTTTGTTGGCATTTTGTCTGTAATTATCTGCAAGTGAGCAAAAAACATGATTGGAAATGGAAAAGAGTTTGTAGGACTTGAGAATCCAAGTTATTGAAGGTTTTTTCTTTTGGATGTCATTACAGGTATATTACAAGAGATGAACTGGAAATAGCCATGAAAGAATATGAAATGGGCGATGATGCTACCATCAAAGAAATAATATCGGAAGTGGACACAGATAATGTAAGCTGCTTTTCCAATTTGGGAACCTAGTGCTGTTTACAGTGCAACCCATACATGTGTACTCACCCCTATTGAACTTTCAGGATGGGAGGATCAATTATGAAGAGTTTTGTACAATGATGAGAAGCGGAACCGCACAGCCAGGCAAGCTCTTCTAGTACTACTCAAGAAACTTCCCAAGATTTTATATTTTGATCAGAGAAATCCCGAAAAGTTTGCTTCTAAAATTTGTATCAACAACTCGATCCTGCATGCAAATTCTTCGGTTTATTTTTTAGTAACAAATGTCGGGTTCCTGCATGTCCATATCTTTCTTGTGTTCCTTTCGGCCTGTGCTTACATTTGAGACTTCTAAAAGAGGGTTATGGCATTTTACTTCTACGTTTTTCTGTTTTATTTTGGAAGGTTGTTTATATTTGTCAGGGTAAGGATCTGAATGTTTAGCAAGTCTGCAATGTCTTAGCAGTGCTCATAACTTTCTTGTGTTCCTTTCGGTCTGTGCTTGCATTCGAGGCTTCTGAAAGAGGGTTTTGTCATTTTACTTATTCTTTTGGAAGGTTGTTTATATTTTTCAGAGTAAAGATCTGATTCTTTACCATGTCTGCAATGTATTAGCAGTGCTCGTTCAATATTATTGACAGAAATTATGCACCGACTATTTTTGTTTGGTTTGTAACTGTGGAAACAGTTTTTGGAAAATTGAAAACAGAAAACTGTACAAAAAATTCCGTTTGATTCAGTTTTCTAAAAACTCAGTTATAAAAATGTTTATTTTCTGATAACAATCTTTTATAATTTTCTGAAAACTGTTCTTTGTTTTCTAAATTTTTGAAAATTGTTTTCAAAGTTACAAACTTACCAGCCATTTATCAGTCTTCACTCTTTACTAGGTAAGATATCTAGCTTCTTTAAACACATAAGCTTGCCATCTCACAAAATATATCATTACTGTATTGCTCATTTTTGTTTTCTTATATAAGTCTAAAAATATTAAATGTGTGTATACATTGTATAGACACGTATATTATTAACAAACAAAATATATTGATACTTTTACTTTTATTAGTTAACATATATATCATTCTTATAATTCTTTTAAGTGCTCGTTCAAGAAATTCAAATTCATACATTTATTCTAGATTCAAGAAATTCATATATTTATTCTAGATTCTTAAAAAGAGATTGTTTAAATTTTCAAACATGAAATGATTACTCCCCGCTGTCAAATATAGAATTCAGAATTTCTTGCAACCACAAAATATCATCCTTTTCAAAAATATCATATACTATGTTACACAAAACAGGAAATGAAGATGAAAACAATTTCAGAATACAAAACAAAATGAATATATATGTATGTATGTGTATGTATGTATGTATGTATTAGGTGCTGGGGTGATCTGGTAAGCGTTTCAGGTCCATCTCGACTTGGCGAATTGTCCATTGCATGTTTTCCAGTTTCTGCAAGGAAATGTTGAAATCAGAATCAACTGAAGAACTTACCAAAAGCAAAAACCAAAAAAAAAAAAAAAAAAAAAACTCAACAAGTGAGTAAGAATCAATTATATGCAAAGTCACATTACCTTTACTATATCATGGTACTGCCTCGCAATTGTATCGAAGTGAGGATCAACACCTTGATACTCACGAAGGCGCGTGACCTGTTAAATTTGCAAATTTGGGTATAAACAGACACAGCAACCAAAAACATATTCATACACAAAAGGCTGTATCGAGTATTTCCTTCTCACCAAGCAACAAGGGGACTGAAGCCCCATGAGAGTCGACACAAGTACATCCATAACATTTGAGATTCTATAGTCAACAGTATAACCAAATACCACATACAAACAATAAAGAAATAAAAATAATATCTAGCAATGTCTATAACACTACCATAATATAGAAACATACCGCTTTATTGTATGCTACTGAAGCTTCTTCCGTAGCTTCAACCAGGTATTTCCTAGAACAAAAGGTTACAACAATCAAAATCCTCATCATGAACTGAATACCAAACTGGAGATATTTGTCATCATTCTTTACCTTATTTTATGGAGTGCTGGAATTGACTCCTGAGTATACGTCTCAAGAAGGAGAATATGTTCGAGAACCCTAAGACAACAATGGGACATAAAATATTAAAATAATGAGCAAAATTTTTCATGCAAAATTGATTAGATTCTACTGTGGGGCTTAATGCTGACGGAAAATTTATAACGAATTTTAAAACTTATAGATGCTCTCAAAACAGTTAACAACATAAAATTGAGAGCCTGATATATATTATTTGGCCCACTCCTGATAGCCTAACCTTTTAGGCCAGGTGATTATCTTAACATACTATCCTACCTTCTCTGGACAAGTAGTTGTATTTACCATGATCGAGGCACTTTCAGGTCAATAACTTCTGATGGACACTTGAAGTTTCACCAACTTCACTCTATCCATAAATGGAAAACTTCTTGAAGGAATATATCAGGTAGGGTAGTCGACCATTTGAATCGGCGAAGAAACGTAAAAATCTTTCAAGTCAAAGAGTGGGTGGAGAAAGGCAATTGACATCTCATTCAAGTGTCGATGGCTGGCTGGATCGTCCAGTAATGATATATTTTTTTTTTTTTTCCTTCCTAAATGAAGAAAATTTTATAAACATATAACAATATGGTAGAAAGAAGGAAGTGAGGTTAAACAACCTCACTGAATCACACACTTAGAAAGCCTAGAGAAAGGCAGACAAACCCTGCAGAAGCCCTAAGCCCCTAACTAGCTTATAATATCTTGGAGACATACCCCCGCAATATCTAAAACATCCCAGACAATACATTAAAGAAGAATGGAAGGAGCCCTAACTAAATCCTTGTGAAGTCTTCCATTCCTTTCAGTCCAAATATAATAGGAGTACATAGTAGCTGTAAATAGCATCTTGAAAACCTTATTCCTGCAGGACTTGACATGAAACTGCTGTCCCATAGCAATTGCAAAACCTCTCACACCATTCTGTTTCTGGACCCTCCAATGGAACATATTAGCTAAACCACACCAAACTTCCCAAGTATACTCACAAGCTACAAACATGTGATCAACATGTTCTTCATTCCTGACACAAAGAAAACATACAGTTGCTAGGGATATGCCTCTCCTCTGCAGATTTGTACCAGTCAAGACAGCATCCTGCAATATCAATGAACAATAAACAGACCATCTAGGTCTACCTCCATTCCAAACCAGAGAAAACCAGGGAACAACTGGTTTTGCAGCTCTACATGCTTCCCAAGCTTCTTTAAAATTAAACATCTTGTGCTTCCATAAAATCTGATCCTCACACCATATATCCTAATCTGCTGCATGCATTGTTGGACTTCCAATGGAATTCCATCAACCTTCCACTGAGTATTCTCAATGAAGCTGATTAAGGCAATCTGCTTATTATGTTATTAGTAGACACCAATCTCAGGGTCCAGCAGTGATATTAGCCTTCTTGTGATAAATACAACACAAAATATGATATCCTTTGCTGAACTTGGACCCTGCACCTCCAATTTGGCGTGGTAGGGTGTAAGCTCAAGTTGATGACTAGGAGATAGAAGTAAAAAGACAATATATAATAGAGCTCACAGGTAGATTGAGTAATTTGAGTTAGGTGGAAGTTGGACTGACTTGTGCATGTGTGTGTGTGTGTGTGTGTGTGTGTGTGTGAGAGAGAGAGAGAGAGAGAGAGAGGCAGAATAGACTATAGAAGTCAACACAAACTCCGTGAGGTCAAATTCATGCTCGAGGTCTGTCTCAAGTATAGAGGTCTAACCCAAGTCTAAAGGTCTGGATGACATGTAGAGGCTGGGACAATCTAGAGGCCTGATTAATGTAGAAGGTCCACAGGTCTACAAGTATGTCAGATAGTTTCTCAATCTAGCAACACCAGCCCAACTTGGTGATTTAATGCAGTATGGGGGAGGGACTCATTCAATGTTGTAAGAAAATGCTGAAATGGAGAACCTCTGACACTTTGTGATCAAGCATAGTGTCAAAATGGGCACTGGTCGCTTGGGAGTCAAAATGGTCTCTCTCTATCTCTAAGTCAGGTTCAGGTTTGTAACTGTACCACAGGTTCCTGTAGGATTCCATAAGGCTATTTAACCCTGTGGTGAGCCATGACTATTAGCCATACACCAAGCTCAGAGAGGCCTCCTAAGTCCTGCTCCTAGCTCAAAAAGTTCATGAGGAGCATCAATATGCTTTCAGTCTTCACAGCGAGGCTAATCCATGGAGATAAGATCTTCTTAAGGATCTTCAATTCTTCAACAACGCTTATGCATGGCGAGAAGTTCAAAGGTCCTTGTGATGCTCTTCAAGCAATATTTTTTTTCAGTAAAAGGGTTCCTTGCCATGCATCTTCGAGCAATGCTAATATGAGAGAAGAGGTTCTCGCAACAAAGTTCTATAATGAGAAGACGTTCTTGTCGTGTAGATATAGAGAGGAATTCATCGCCAATATATGCCTGTTCAAAAGGTTATGGGTCTGGTTCGAAAGTTATGTGCCTCTAGAGAAGACGGTGAGGCTAGAGGTAAAAATCGAAGAGAGAGAAAATAAAGATCACCATTTAGAGATAGATGTCTACTTCTAGACATCCTCGAAACCAGTCCTGCAATGATGTCTACTTCTAGACATCCTCGAAACCAGTCCTGCAATGATGATAATAGTCTAGTCATGAAGGATAATTGCTATTGTGACACTTCATGATGTCACCCGATCTGACAGTTGGTGGTAAGTAAAGACGCTTGTGGTACTGGATTGGTGCCTGATACCCATAGTAGGAGATGTCACTTAATTTGAAAGTTGGGTGGTAAGGAGAATCATGCAACTTTATGTTTCTTAACTTACATCTCTAAAATGAGTCAAGAATATTAAACATTAAGAAGTCTAAAAGGGCACTCGACATTTTCAGATGGTTGATTTGATGCCAATGAAAGGTTTTGAAAAGTTAAGCACCCATTGTTATTGTTGAAAACATAAGCAATCCTCCTCCAAATAGTATAATGTCTCATCAGTTTTTACCACTGCATTATGCTTCTTGTGATGCTAACCGATGGAAGAATCTTTTCAAATTCCTCCAAGCCTACTTTAAATTAACTATGAATGATAAAACGCTAAAGAATATTAAAGATTTAAAAAGGAGTAAAATAAAAGCAACTGGTGAGACAAACCTCAATTTCGCATTCATGGTTTCACACCTTTTGCACAGCCAAGTTTTTTGCAGTTCATCCTATTGAATAATTACATAAAATTTAGTCTACAGGTCTCTCATAGGAGGAAAAGAACATTAAAATGATTTCAGCTAATATTATTCCATTAATATCATTTTATATAATGCTCAAAGTACAACCTTAACATTTGAGATAACTGGAACAAGAAAGCTTACATATTTATGTTGATGTTGCAGCTTCAAATCTTTAACCAGTTTCATAAGCACTCCAAGTATCTGCTCTAAGACCTTCCAGGGGCAAAATAGATTATGAATCACATATCATCAGTATAGCATAAGACCCCTGCTTATAATAAAGAAAGTACACTGCAATGCAAATGTTTTGTTAAAAAAAAATGGACTGAGAGCATCTTCAATGCAAAATGTTATTTCTCCGTGGTAAAGTTATATTTTAAGAGGAGCTACAGTGCCAAAATGCTATATTTTAGCAATTTACTCCAATGGTGCATTTCATTCAAAATGCTATATTTTAACAGTTCTACTTCAATGGTGCATTTCATCCAAAATGCTATATTTTAGCAGTTCTGCTCCAATTGTGCTAACACTTTGACCATTACTTTCCTTATTTTAATCAATGCATTATTCTTGCTTTCCCATGTGACTTTCCAGCCCATGTCTGCACAAAAATTCAAAAAAAGGTTTAGCATCTCAAGTTCTCAACTTATAGCAACCTGCTATATATGAGAAAAGTTTTGAGAATCTCATATTTTGAGAGGGTGTATAACACACTATTGGAGTGTATCAAAAAACAAATCTCCTATATTTTGAGTTTGAGATGACATTTGAGAGAGAGTTGGAAACACTCTGAGAAAAGATGAAAGGACACAAACTATATAAATATTGCAGAAAACTCACTCACATACATTGAAATATTCTGCCAGTTTTCTATCCGCAGAATATAGATCCTCCTGCAAACATGCCTCTTCCCTCTCGATCTCCTCAATAACTAACTTTGCCCTGTTTTGATGATTAGTAAGAAGACCACAAAAATAAGGTTAACGATCTTTCGACAAAAAGTGGTTTCTAATTGGTGGAACATGCACTGAACATATTAATATATGGCAGCCCTAGGTAGTTTTAAAAATAGAGAGAGAATTTCCAGAAAGATGTCAGCATTGTCATGTTGTGTTTTCATTAGCAATGAAGTAATGTAAAGTGTGAGATGACTCAGACCGAATAGCCATCTCGTTGTCTGAATAAAATTTCAAGCATGGAGGTATAAAAAAGGAAAACCTTATTCATTTCATCATGATGGGTTGAGGCATCTTTTTGAAGTTTCAGCATATTATGCATATTCATGTTTCAACTGATCAAACAGGAAAATAAGGTTAGGTCCAGAAAAAGCCAGTCCTGAGTAAAAGATAGAACTTGAAGACAGTTTTAATAATGTTCTCTACTTGTTTTGGAAGCAATCAGTAAGAGAAGAAACAGAAGTAGGATGAAGAAAATTTCAAAATTGGTTTTAAAGTTCAAACATTAGAAAATACTTATTTGCTCAATCTCATTTTGTAGCCTCCAACTCATTGTCAGCTAAATGGCAACAAGAATTTATAACAAGATACCATGCTTGTAAAGTGATTATTTGATGTCAACATAAACTATTCTTACTATTCGAAAAAAAAAAACATAAAACTGTTCTTTTATCGAAATTCAAACAATACGAAAATATAGTTTGTCCCCATTGACTTGACAATTAGGGAAGATATAAAAATAATGACAGTATGTGAAAAAAGAAAAAATTTAATATTAAAAAAACAAACCTTTCTAGAAGCCGAGCATTTGAATTTTGACTACCAGTTGAAGAGTCTGCATCACCCAAAAGAAGGATAAATTTATGCGTAGAATCTCTCTTTATATAGGTATATTACTTTATATTTTATATAGGTATATTACTGCCTCATAAAAATGATGCACTTATAAATAATATAAACACACAAATGAACGCAGCATGTGCCAGTATGTGTGAACAATCTTCCAAGGGCTCTAAACATCCACGCACAAAAAAAGTTCATGCATCATGGTAATCTATCCTGGCTTCTTGAACCAGACTCCTTATAATAGTCAACATCCAAATCTTCAGCACAAATTTAGCTAGTTATTCGGAAAGGGTATGACAAAAAAGGGCTACCTATCCCCAACAGGGTAGGTCACAATGATAAAGTATGACACTCAATAGGCAGACATATATAAGATATAAATACATGTACGAGTCTGTGCTTGTGGAGAGAGAGAGAGAGAGAGAGAATAAGTACTTAGGACTGACCCATGTCATCTATTACGAAGGCATCTGCTAATTTATCACACTTGGATTTTAAACGACCCTCAATCTCGCATAAAAGCGACATCTGGTACTCTAGCATGTCCTATAATTACAGAAGATCAAAATGATTAATCAATTCTTTAACATTATAAATGATTCACTCAGAAGAAGAAAAAGAACAAGGAAAAGAATTGCATGACTATAGATCACAACAATTAACAAGAAGCTAAAACGCTTATGAATTTTGCATATGGATACAGATAGAACCATTGTTATTAAAAGCCCAAGGCGCACCAAGGCGCGAGACGAACGGCAAGGCGCGCGCCTGAGTGAAGTGAGGGCACAATTGAAAATTTAAACTACCATATAAACATTCATATCTCATATAAAAAAGTAAATCAATCAACTAAACAAGCATCCAACAACTATAAAACATAACACAAATTGTTTTCTTGAAAGGCAAAGCAGAATTTGTTTTTTTTTTAAAAAAAAAATAGAGTGAAGAGAACTAGACGAAGAAAGAGATGTAAACTAAGATAATAAGAGAGGAGAGAGAAGTAGATGAGAAGAGAGAGAAGAAGAAGAAAGAACTGACGTGGTTCATCCTTCATCTCTACTACTAGGGCTTGTTTATTAAGTTGCCAAAAGTACCCTTTTTGGCTTAAGAACAGTCCCGTTCAGTTGCTCCCTAGTGTGCAGGGAGCAATATACGCGACTTCTATTTCAGTCGTTGGATTTCATCCAATGACTGAAATTGAAAACAACTATTTTAGTTGTTTCTGGTGTTTTAAGACTCCAAAACCACTCAATTTAAGTGTTTTAAATAAAATAAAACACTTTATAATAAGAAGGTAGTAATAATGAAAAAATTAAACAAATACTTCCACTAAAATCGTTCGGATATAGAAGTAGACGAAGAGAGAGAAGTAGACGAGAAGAGAAAGAGTGTTAAAGAAAAAAAGGAGAAAAAACAAAGCCCCCCCTAGGGCCTGTTTATTAAGTTGCCAAAAGCACCCTTTTTGGCTTAAGAAATAGAATAATCATAGTTTTTTAAAATAAAAAAAACTTAGTGAGGCGCGCCTGACAAACATGACGAGGCGTGCGCCTGACAAACATGACGAGGCGCGCGCCTAGTAAACAACAAGCACTAGACCTGCCCCTCAAGCCCAGGTGTGCCTTTAACAACACTGGATAGAGCTTCACAAAAAGCATGGAAAAAATATCTACATTTTATTAACATTCGTCGGCTATATTCATCCATCAAATTTTCATCGCCAATTTTCACGTACCATGGATAATGGTGCTTGTCGGAGCTGAGTTTGCCATAAATAAGCAGGTGTTATTCCAAGGAATCTATTAGGAACACCACCAACTCCAGGTTCCTCAGCATCAGTAGCACTGCAGGAAAGAGCATTATTTGCTGCACCACCAGCACTAATTGCAGAAATATTTGTATAATTTGTTGAGTTCGAGCTTGAGCTAATGGTGACACTGGTACTCGTACTATCAAGGGAGCTTCTTGACATTATACTCCACTTTTCAATTTCTTCCTCGTGAATCTCACCATCTTTGGAAATCAGAGGGAGCCTCAATTTTTGAGCTGCTTCTGCAACAACTAGCCGGTGCTCAAGAGCCTCGTAAACCTGTAAAATATTGGATTTGTCATCATTAGTTATTTAACTTCGATTATTGTTAATAATAACCATGAGTTTAACTAAATTCTCTTGATAAACATCATTTTTCACTAAATGCCAAAATATGGCCATCAATTGCTCAAGTAAATCCTAGTAACAAACATCTTGACATTTGATGCAACAGCATGAAATTTAGTTGTTTAGCTTCGCCTCATACCTAAAACACACACTCATAACCACAAAATGTATCTTATATTTCAAAATTCCATATGCATTGCACTTACCATATCACGAAGTATTTAGATTATAGTAAAAAATGTTGCTCTGATTGTCTCAGTGCCTACATTATTCAATATAAACTAAATATTCAAAACTGCGTTACCTACTGAACTAATTGAAATTAAAGACTAGACATATAACCCAAAAATGTCAAAAGACATGCCAATTTTCTACAAAACAGAGAAAATGAAAAGTAAGGAAAAGCGAAACCTGAGAGGAGTTCTTCAAACCCAATTGTGGGTATAGACCCTGGACATCTCTAATACCTCCAAGGTTTGCTACTGTAACAACCTGCTGATATTCTTCAACCAAGGCAATAGCTTCACAGTATATTGCCTACATTGTCCACCACAGAAAAAAATTAAAATAAAATAAAATAAATTGCATCATAAACTTACAATAATAATAATAATAATAAGACTGGTTCATTCAATTGTCACAATAGTACAACAAATACAAACCCTAATCCCCCAAACACCAAAAAACACGAATGAACACTACTAGGCAGTGATTAATTCCTAATATTGTGGAAGCATAACAATACCATTGCTTCCAAATAGCGAAGTCTTTCTCTAGACATTTCCTCTCTCGCCTGCAAAAACATCAATCAACCAGTAAACGATAAATGGGTATGCATGTGTGTGTCTATATATAAAGAGAGAGAGAGAGAGAGAGAGCGGGTACTAGTTGGAGATCGTAATAGGCAGATTTGGAGACTAGAGATCCATCAGGGGCCAAGCAGTGGCGCTCCAACTGATCGATTAACTGAGTCACGTCCGCAGACAGATTTTGCCCCTTCGCCATTTTTCCTCTCAAATTCCGAAATCAATATTATCAAAATGTATTTTCTCAACCCAGGAACTAATGAAATTCAAATTCAAAAAATAAATAAAAGGTTGTGGCCTCCGCCACCAAATTAAATAAAGAATAAGGAAACCACAACGATGGGGACTACACACCGGCACAAGGACAATATGACAAGTGTCCTCTTTAATTTTAAAATTTTAAAGAATAAAATTAAAAAGAAAATGGAGTTTAAGCTGTTATAAAAGTGGATCCACTCTTATATTAGTACATGGTGGTTCTGTGAGGATAAATGTTGTAAGAGATTGGACTTTGATTGGTAGAGTTTGTTGGTGTGACTAGTTGGAGACATTTGATTGGTACGTTAATGTGGTGATATAAGATTAGTATGATGCAGCAGCAAGTTACAAGTAGATTGGTATAGTAACGTGATAAGAAAGGGTTAGTTTGATTATGCAAAGATGTTAGGCGCCGAAATCGAGCAAACAACAAATAGTTATATACTCCCTCCATTTTAAATTTAGTATCGTCTTTGATAACTGTGACTCCCTCCATTTTAAATTTAGTATCGCCTTTTATAATCATGACTCACCCTCCGTCCCAAAATTAGTATCGCCTTTGATAACCGTGACTCACAAATAGGCGTCGAAATCAAGCAAATAACAAATAGTTATATACTCCCTCCATCCCAAATTTAGTGTCGCCTTTGATAACCGCGACTCCCTCCATCCCAAATTTAATGTCGCCTTTGGTAACCATGACTCAC
>JAOTQH010045250.1:0-17540 GCA_025631255.1 Cornus kousa | reverse complement strand
TTTTTTTTTTGCAAGGCAAGAAGTATACTTTAGATATTAAATTAGTAGATACACGAGTTGAGGCATTCCAAATCCACGAAAGGTACTAATTCATTAGGCTTGCACCTAAAAATAAAAAATAAAAAATAAAATAAAATCCAACCTAAGAAGAAATTGATTAGTCGTAAACATCTTGGCCCAACCCCACTGTGGGCCTACTGTACTAGATTAAGCTTACCCAAGGGAGGCAGGTTTAACACTGAAGCCTGATGTTTCTTTGTCTGGCGCACTTCTAACCGTGTTATTGGTTTCGGTTTTATTATTATTATTATTATTTTTGGCGGATTAAGAAAAGTAACATAGGCCGCAAAGAGGGTACTACAAAGAAAAAATACCATCACGATTGTTAATTCACAATAAGAAAATAAATAGTTGCAGCCATAAACCTCTTTTTTGTGTGGCTGTCTATTATTATAGATTGAGACAATTTCAAAAACAAATATCTTCTTATCCTTAAGAATAGTGATATTATGTAATGTTATGCTATGTTCCCATGGATATGTGGCTGGTAGTTTTGCGATGTGTCTGGATATGTTTATTTAGTTTAATGTATAATGCTCCAGCTTGTTTAGATATTGTTGCTCACTCATGTACCCTTTCATCATTTCCTTGGATTCTTGGAGGTGATTTCAACATCATCAAACCTGCAAGTGAGAATTTTGGGGGCTCCAAGAAGACATCTAAGCCAATGTTTGATTTCAAACACTGCCTCCATGATTCCAACCTGGAAGACCTTCACTTTTCTAGTTTTTTTCACACTTGGACCAACAAGAGCCATGGGATTTCTAACATTTCCAAAAAATTAGACAGGGTTCTCATTAATGATTTTTGGAATCAATGTTTTTCCCTTTCCCACTGTGAGTTCTTGCCTCCAGGAATTTCTGACCATAGCCCAATGTTTATCAACCTTGGTAAACCTAAACCACAAAGGAAAGTCCCATTTAGGTTCTTCAACCATTGGAGCAGCAGTGATGATTTCTTACCACTTGTTCAGTCAGTGTGGAGTAGCCAGGTCCATGGACACACAACGTTCCAAGTCCAGTCCAAACTCAAAAGCCTTAAACATCCTTTAAGATTGAGATTTTCCAAAACTGTCATTGCTATTCAACATGAAATCCAGTTAGCCAAAGATGCTCTTACCTCCTGCCAGTTAGCTCTTGATTCTGCCCCAAATGACTATGCATTAAGAATCCAAGAGAAGCAGTTCTTATCACTTTATTCCAGCCTTCTAAGCACTGAGGAAGCCACCCTCGAGCAAAAATCAAGGGTTCAATGGCTTAAAGATGGTGATTATAATACAGCCTATTTCTATAAATCCCTTTGTTCAAGATATAACAGAAGCAAGATTACAGCCCTCTCCTCTTCAAATGGTGCCCCACTTGACACTGAAATTGCCATTAAGCAGGAGATTGTTTCTCACTTCCACAAGGCTCTTGGTATGGATCCCCATCCATACCCAGGTATAGACTCACTCACTCCATTTTTACAACCTTAACTCCCATCCCACTTTATCTCCACACTCTGCTCCATTCCAAGTGATGAGGAGATCATACAATGCATGTTCTCACTGAATAGTGAGAAGGCACCTGGTCCAGATGGATTCAATTCCCTTTTCTTCAAAAAAGCTTGGCCAATCATAGGGCATGATGTTACATTAGCAATTAAGGAATTCTTTCTTAATGGAAAATTGCTTAGGGAAGTAAATTCATCATACATATCAGTGGTCCCTAAAGTTCCTAAACCCTCTTCCATCAATAAGTACAGGCCCATCTTTTGTTGCTCCACAATATATAAATGCATTTCAAAGCTTCTGGCAAACAAGCTTAAGCCTACACTCCCCTATATAATTGGTCCTTCTCAGTCTGCATTCATTCAAGGCAGGACCATTGATGACAATATTCTTCTTGCCCAAGAGTTGCTCAATGGGTATCATAGGCAAGGGAACTCTCCAAGGTGTGCCCTAAAAATTGATCTAAGAAAGGCCTTTGACTCTATCTCTTGGGATTTTCTTCTTGATTCCTTTAGACTTTTTGGGTTTCCATCTAGATTTATTTCCTGGATCCAATCTTGTATAACTCCTCCATTTTTCACCATTTCATTCAATGGGGAGTTCAATGGTTACTTCAAGGGCATTAAAGGTCTCAGGCAGGGTGATCCACTCTCACCATTCCTCTTTGTAATTGTGATGCAAGTATTCTCATCCATTGTCAGCATAACTACATCACAAGGGCCCTTCAAACACCACTGGAGATGCAAGCAATTGTCTCTTACATATCTAATTTTTGCAGATGATTTATTTCTATTTTCACATGGAAGCTTGCCATCATTACAAACCCTCAAAACAGCATTGGATACCTTCTCCCTTCTCTCAGGCTTAAAAATCAATCTCAATAAGAGCCAAATCTTCTTCTCAGGTGTTAATGAGCTTACAGAGGTTTCCATTTGCTCCTTCTTGGGTATCCAAAAGGGTGATCTTCCTGTTAAGTACTTAAGAGTTCCTCTTGTCACTACCATGCTTAAGTCAATTGATTGCAGGGCTCTTATTGATAAAATTACATCCAGAATTACGCATTGGACAAGTAGGCATCTTTCTTTTGCAGGAAGGTTACAGTTAATTAGGGCTGTCTTGTTCTCCATTCAAACTTATTGGAGTTCAAAATTTATCTTACCTAAAAGCATCATCAATGAGCTTATTGGAATTTTTGGAGCTTTCCTATGGTCAGGTCCTGAGCTTAAGAGGACAAAAACCAAGGTGGCTTGGAGGTTTTGCTGCCTTCCAAAAAGGGCTAGTGGATTGGGCCTTCCAAACTTGCATTCTTGGAATACAATTGCAGTTATGAAACACATTTGGTATCTTCTTAAATCCAAAGGTATGTTCTGGGTTCAGTGGGTCAACACATACCTACTCAAAGGTTGAAGTTTTTGGGAGGTCTCTATTCCCAGTCAGTGTTTGTGGTCTTAGAGGAAGCTCTTTCAGCTCAGGCCAACTCTTCAACCTCTTGTCAAGCTAGAAATTAGGGATGATCACAACACCAATTTCTAGTTTGACAATTGGTGTTGCTTTGGGCCTCTACACCAACTTGTTGCCACTCAACAGCTTAATGACTCCTCTCAGAGCACCACTACCAAGCTCAGCTCCTTCATCAGTGGCTCATCATGGTCCTTCCCCTACTCCATCACCAACATCCTTCCACAACTACACACCATTAACAGGTTGCCAATACCAAACCCACACAACCAAGATAAGTTTACTTGGATCCCATCCCCATCTGGATTTTTTTCAATAAGCCAAACCATGAAATTCCTTACCCATAATCTGTCAACACCACCATGGACTCACCTAGTATGGGGGAAACCGCTGATTCCAAGGCATTCTTTCACCTTGTGGGTTGCCATCAAGTGCAGATTACCAACTCTTGACAGGAAGTGCACGTCCCACATTGATTCACTCACTTGTGTTTTCTGCAATAATGTCCCAGAATCCCATGATCATCTTTTTTTCAAGTGCTCTTATGTTAAGCCTTTGTGGACATTTCTTCAAATGCATTGCGGGTTTCACATTCAGCCAACAAATTGGGCACCGTTGATCTCTTGGACATCACACCACTGGAGAGGGGCCGATTCTTACCACAACAAATCAGTCTCAAGATTGGCAATGTTCTCTAGTTTATAATGTTTGGGCGGAACGCAATCGAATGATATTTACCAAGAAAAAACTGTCGCAGAATTCACTCCTTCATCTCACTTTAAATGCAGTTAGAACCAAGCTTTTAATTTCAGTCATTCCCGACTCTATAATTGGACAGCAGCTTGCTGATGAATGGGAATTACCTCTTATTGTTCGTCCTCCGGCAAAACCGCTGGACCTATGAACTTGGAGTTTCACTCCATGCTATAACGGATTGAGGTGCTGCTTGTAATGGTCACCAGTGTTTCCCTAAGTTTTTGGGTTGTTGCCTCTAGGCTTGTTTGTTTGAACAGTTATTGTAATGAAAGGCTCTACTTGAGCCTTTCACTTTGGGCTTATATACCTTCTCTTCTTTAATAAATTGATTTTATCTTTCCAAAAATAAAAAAAGTCCACATGTTATCTCTGCTAAAAAATAGGAGTAGCTATATAACCAAACAGACCTGAATTTGTTGTTCCTTGTTCTATCCACTTTCTGTGAACAATCTAACCTAGGGTTTTTCTAGGGTTTTCCTGAGAAACAAACCATGGCCACAGACTACGTAATCAACGTCGATCGATTCCAGAGCTTCTTCAACGAGCTCGAAACCCGCAAGACCCTCCTCACAACAATCACAGAGCTACACAACAAACTCACTACCCACTTCACATCATTAGAACAATCTTTCGCACAAAAATCACAAACCCTAGACTCCAAGATCGAAGCTTTCGATGCCCAAACCAAAAAAACCCTCGAATCACTCGAAAATCGCGAGAACACAATCCCCGAGCGCGAGTCCGCCGCTGCGGCCCGCATCGAGGAGCAGAAGGAATCGGCGATCTCCGATATTGAAAAGTTGGGTTCTGAGGGCGTGGGAGAGAGGAATTTGTCTGATGTGTTGAGAATGTATTGTAAAATGATGGATTCGAAAGGTTTGGTGAAGTTCTTGTTGGCAAAAAGGAAGGAGTCGGTGGCACTGCGGACGGATATTGCAGCGGCATTGGAGGCGGCTGTGGATCCGATGAGGTTGGTGTTGGACGCCGTGGAGGAGTTTGTGGAGACTAAGGTGGAGGGGAAGGTTGGAGTGGCAGATAGGCGTTGGGCGTGTGGTATCTTGATTCAGGCGGCTGTGACGGTTGGGGAGTCGGTCAATGATGGTGTGGCGCGTAGTCTGAGGGAGAGGGCAGCCGGGGTGTTGGAGAAGTGGAAGGGATTGTTGGGTGGTGGAGAGGGGAGTGGGGTGGGGGCAGGTGAGGCAGCGATGTTTTTGCAAATGGTGGTTGGGGTTGGATTGAAGGAGAAGTTTGAGGAAGAGTTCTTGAGGAAGTTAGTGGTGGATTTCGCAGCTAGGAGGGATATGGCAAAGCTTGCGGTAGCTTTGGGGTTTGGAGACAAAATGGGAGGTATGAACTTCTGTGAAACTTTGATGTATATGTGTTTGTACGATTGTCTTTTTTTTTTTTGAAGTGTGAAATGATGGTTATAATGTGTATTATTATTTGTCAGTGTGTCATATGGCATGTTATTTTAAAGGTTGTGTATCTCAGAAACATCACTGAAACACCAAATTAAAATAGAAATGAGGTTGCTTATTGAGATCCTTTAGTGCCCATTTGTTGTCAGAACCTGTTAGCATAATCTTGTTCTGTCATTTCAAATGAGTAGTAAAGCTTTATGTGTTGGTGTAATTTGCAGGGGATGTTGAAATGTTTCATTAATCTTTTACTGAATATATGATTGATCTTGCATTTTTCTTATTTAAATTATATTTGTGTATCCATCATTGGTGTATCCATCACTGGTGTTGGGCATATCCATGGGTTGAGCAAAGTTAGCTGATGCAAGAAATGAATTAATTAGGTGGAGAACAGCTGGATAATTACTTTGTTATATGACATGGTAATTTAGGTAATGACAAAGAGGATAACATCTAGCAAACCTATGTTGTTGAGTTAACCTTGTTTATAAATTAAAATCTATACCAAATTATTAAACCTTTTAACAGTAGCTCTGGTTAAACATTTTAATATTCTAAGTTATGATGGGTGTGGAAATAATGAAATTTGAAGCCAAAACAAGCTACTTCATGAACTTCATTATAATACCCAATTGATTATTTATTTGAATGACCATTAGGTAACCAATTTGACCATCGTATCAGGTTTAAGCACCTCTACTAAACTATCTAGTGGTTGAGTAGCTGCAACCACAACTATCCCAGCACCATTATAAGAATTTCTACAGCCAATGCCACCACCTCACTCCCCACATCGCCATTACTTTTTCTGTTGCAGTTACCAGCGTCAACTTTGTGTATTAATTTTACTTTCCATTTAGACAGTTTCATATGTGCATAAGCAATATGTATTACAAGGAAACACTCAGTTTAGAAGCGGTAGGGACGATGGCATCTACCCCAAACGTCACCAAAAAAAAACTTCTAGCAATCTTGTGGGGTTGGGGAGCAACATGCTCCTTGAAGTAAGGCTCGGTCAGAATACTTTGTTAATGATATTAGTTATGGTATCAACTAATATTTCTTAAATTAGCTTAGCTATGTATTTAGATTTTTTGTTGTCAAACTTTAATGTCTCTTCTCTTATTCATAAGAAAATTTTAAGGGAAAATTACATTGACCGCCCCTTTATAAAGGCCAAATAACAGAGACCTCTATGTTTTAAAAAAGGACACTGACCTCCCTGCCCCTTGTTTCAAGGTGCAGCATGCTCCTTGAAACATGGCTCGGTCAGAAAACTTTGTTAGTGATATTACTCATTAGTTATAGTATCAATTAATATTTTTTTAATTAGCCTAGCTTCGTATTTAGATTTTTTGTTGTCAAACTTGAAAGTCTCTTTTTCTTATTTATAAGAAAATTTCAAGGGAAATTTCAAATTTACATTGAGCAGACCTTTAGAAAGTCTAAATAAGAGAGACCTCTATGTTTTAAAAAATGACACTGACCTCCCCTGTCAGCAACGTCAGTTGAGCTCTGTTAACAAATTGTGCAATTTTATGTTAATACCCATTTATATATGTATTATTTAATTAAAGAGGCGTGTTTGTAAAAGGACAAATATAGTAATATACTTGATCAGAACTTTTTTTAATCATTAGATCAAAATGCTAAACTAGAGAGAGAAATCCTAACTTCTTTTTTTTTCTATAAAATTCTCTTTTTATTTATTTATGATAAGTAAGACTTTACTATAATTCTCTTCTCTCTCACTAAGTATGGCTGCACACACACACACACACACACACACATATATGCATATGGTGCTAAAATTCTCTCGTCTCTCACCTCTCTACCCTCAAGAGAACTGGTTTGGTTCTCTTTTCCTTTTGGACATTTCCGTTCTGATCAAAACCCAACTTGAATTTTCATTTTCCTGATCTATTTTCTTCTTAGAAACATCTAAATTGATGTGAAGGGAATTCATGGTTGATAGTGGCTCATATGATGATAATGGAAGCGATAGACTTAGGTCTATAATCATTGCCTTGGAGCATGGCTCGGCTAGGGGAAGAATCCATTTCTTTGCATTCATCACCCTTGTTTTTACATTCCTTCTTTGCAACTGGTACATATAGATTACCTTACACTAACTATGTTCCCATGGGAAATTGATATCTTGAATTCTGCTAAGATGAGTTTAGGTAATAATCAATGTGGATTAGTACACAATTTCTTTTCTTAGTTGTTTTACAAGTTGAAACAACACACTTATCGCCTAAATGTAGAATTTGCTTGGGCTGCCACCCTGATGACTGGTTGTCGGGGAATTTTGTCTAAGTCTGACGATTTCAACAAGTTGCTCTGTGTGATTGTGTGAATGATGAGTTTGGTGAGAGAGAGAAACTTTGAATGAGAGAGAGAGAGATAAGAGTTCAAAGAGAGAGAGAGAGAGAGAGAGAGAGAGAGAGAGGGAGGAGAGATTGAGTGAGAGAACGAGAGGCCAGAGGGGGGTTTGGGGTTAGAGGGAACAAATAATATATAGAGAGAGGAAAAATGATATTTTGATTGATTTGGTTTAGGGCATTTTCAACCTATTTCCTCTCTTTGTACCGGATTCCGATTACCATTGTGAAGAAGATCAAGAAGCTTCAGAGGAACTTCTTGTGGGTTGGTATCGGAGAGGAGTTTAAGTATCATGTTAATTGGGAGCAAGTGTGCAAGCCAAATCAGTAAGGTGGGATGGGGATTAGGAGGTTTGATATGTTCAAAAGGGCTTGTTGGGCTAGTAATTGTTCAAAAGGGCTTTTTTTAGGAGGGTTATTAGTTGCAAGTTCGGGGAAAGTAGGGGCGATTGGTACTCTATGGAGGTGAGGTACCCAGGTGGGATGATTTAGAGTGAAAAGTGGGAGGAATATTAGATTTTGGGTGGATGATTGGGGTGGTGGGAGATCACTAGCAAGAGCTATCCCAAGTCTCTCCAGATTACTATGAATGAACTTTCTTCAGTAGCTGACTGTTATTGCCTTGATAGTGGTTGTTGGTTTGGGATATTCAGTTCACGAGGCATCTTCAGGACTTGGAGGTGGACTTTGTTTGGTTTTTGGTTTTGTTGTACAGTCAGTAGGTAATCGGCAAGGGGGAGGATGAGTGGATTTGGGTGGCTTATTCTCGTGGGAGGTTTGAGATTCACTCCTTCTATAGGAAATTGGTAGGTGAGCAGGGGCTTCCTTTCCCCGGAAGGCTATTTGCCACACAAAATCCCTGTTGAAGGTAACTTTTTTCAGTTGGACAATAGCTTTGGGGAGGGTTTTGACAATTGATAACCTTAGGGGAAGAAAGTAAATCATTGTTGATTGGTGTTGCATGTGCAAGAAGGACGAGGAGTCAGTGAACCATCACTTGTTACATTGTTCAGTGGCTCGGGAGGTGTGGGATTTGCTTCTTGCAGTGTTTGGTATTTGCTGGATTTTGCCGTCTTCTACGAGGTAAATGCTAAAAGCTTGGAGAGGGTGTATAGCGGGGAAGCAAGTTCAGGATGCTTGGAGGGTGGCCCCTCTTTGTGTGTGGTGGAGTTTTTGGCGGGAGATCCTTTGAAGGGGAGGAGACTCCTATTTGGGCTTTGAAATTCTTCATACTTAGTTCCTTACTCTTTTGGATCCATGGTAGATTTTGTAAATTAGTGGAGGATCTATTGGCTTTTGTGGATAGTTTGCGGGTGCACTAGTTTTTTGGGTTTGTGCTTTGTAAGTGGGATTCGCTCCCCATTTGAACGCTTTTTATGAAATCTTAAAAAAAAAAAAAAAAAGAAAAAAGAAGAAGAAGAAGAACCATGGCATCAGCAAATTCCGTTATTGACTGTTGTGACAGATGCCAATACTACAAAACTATCACCGACTGGGGAGGTCGGTGTATTTGTGAAAACATAGCAGAGGTTCCTATTATTTAGCCTCTCTACAGGGGAGGACAATGTAATTTTCCCAAATTTTAATGTCTTTCCAGAATGTTAGTTGTAGTGAGTGCATCTATTTTATAGAAACATGCTCAAGTTTATCAATGTTTTAGATTTTTTTTCTTTAAGTTTGTGGATGTATTAGGCTATAGCCACTATGCTGTCGTCTTGGTTTTTTTTTTTTTTAGTTGGGACTCACACACACTGCCTCCACTGAGGTTCAAACCCCTGACCTCCCTTTGAGAAGTAGGAGCATTGTATCGCTAGGCCACTATGCTGTCTTTGTAGTATATGTGTGTTGTAAGTTGGTATGGTGAACTTTCTTTCTTATGTTGAGGTCTGGTTGGTCGTAGCTTTTCTTCAATAATCTTCGTTCATGTTTTGTACAAATTTCATATCAATAATAACTTGAGCTGAATCCTAAATTAGCTATAAGCTATGTGTTAGACACTTGCATCGTTTTTAGGTATTAATTTCAACTTCTATACGTAAAATTAATGAAATGCATTGCTAGTACTGCTGTGATACTGGCATTTTTTTACTACATCTACCAGTCATCAAGCATAGTATAAAAGTTTAAGCGAAATAAAATACAGAGTTAGTACAGATAGCAAGAAATTGACTTCTTTTGTTTTTACCATATATATGTATTTTTTGTTGTTTGTAGTGTTGAGCCGACAACCTATCCATTCATATGCTAATGCGAATTAAAGTGATGAATTGAGAGAGTTGTCCATTCAAATGCAATAATAAATTATTCACTTTATTTAGCTTTACATTTTATGATCACGGTGATACTCATCAAACTTGTTTGCCTTTGAGATCTTTTTGTTAGGTTAATTACTATTGTTTATCAACAAAAATCCATAAATCTAGTAAATTCAGTTTTTGTTGGAGAACGAAAACAAACTAAAAATAGCAAAGAATTGGTGAATTGGGTTTTATGCTCTCTTTTGCTGTGTTGAACTGTGAAACCTCTACTTGAGCGACAAATTATTTAGAGAAGGTTTTTTCTTGAGTGGAGTTTGATTTATGAAACCATGGAATTGCATTCATTTAATTGATCATCTTGATGAAAGTTGTAGTTTTCTTTCCCAGATATAATTGTTGGGTTGGTGAAGAGTGGGAAGGAGATTGAAGCTATTTATTTCGCGTTTGAGTCCGGGTTGGCTGATCAGTTTCCTCCGGTTCCTCTGCTCAAATCGTACCTCAAGAACTGCAGGAAGAATGCTAACAACATATCAAAGAATGGAAAAAACATTTTGACTGCAGCGGTGCGTTAATCCCGAACTTTCCTTCTTGTTCTTTTTCTTTCTTGAATGCCATTGGCCTTTTGGATTTATAATGTTATGTTTGAATGTGCCTTCCAAGATAAGTCTGTGTTGTTTCCTTCTGATATGTTTTTGACTATCCTTCCCCTCCACCCCTCCTCTCTCAGATTTGAAAAGAGGCTCATTTTGATTTATGCATAGGACCTTTTAGGGTATTGATACCTGATGTTACAATTTTGAAGGATGGACTTTTGCAATCTACAATTGGAAAACAGAATGGAACATTTTATATACATATGTTGTCGAAATATCTAACCTTTTTGTGCCTAGGAGTACATGTACACCTGCACTGGTACTTTAAACAGTTGCTGAATTCATGACTCTCTTTTATCTTTCTGGTTACTTGATCTGCCCACTGATTTTTCAGGAAGAGGCCAACAACTCAGAGTTGAATGCCATCAGAGGTATCATAAAATGTGTGGAAGACCACAAGCTTGAATCGCAGTTCACCTTAGAAAGCCTAAGAAAGCGGGTCACTCAGCTTGAGAAGGCCAAGGCAGAAAAGAAGAAGAGTGGGGGATCCACAAGCAAGCCTTCAAACAAACGGGCCCATGGAGGAGGCGGTGGCAGGGGCAATGGGGGACCCCCCTTCCGTCCACCTAAAGCAGGGAGATTTTCAAATGCTTCTCCTTCTTTCCGCCACAGGAATCCCTCCCAGTCACATCCGGTCCCGGCTGCTAGATTTTCTGCACCCTACAACTATCCCAGCCAGAGTGTGTACGAGGGTCCTGGCACGGCCTCATATGGAGGACCAGGGTACGGTGGGACTTACACACAAAGCCCTGCTGCACGTCCCCAACAATACTCGTACCCACCTCAGGATGTTGGAGCTGCTGGGGTCCAAGCAAGTGGATCATATGGAGGACAAGGTTCGTACGGAGGACAGGTGAACTATAGCGCATACGATTATGGTGTTGCTGCTGCTCCTACTTATCCACCTTCATACCCCCAAGTGTAAAATGTTAGTAGGGGCGAGGACGAAAACCCCAAATGTAGCGTGACTCAAGTTTTTCTGTATGGGATTTAGGCCGGGAATCATAAAAGGCTCATTATTTCCATTACTATAGAAAATAATTATTAGCACCTTCATTAGTTAGTGTATTTAACATCGGATTTTCTTTTCTTCTTGCTAAGGATCTCTTGTTTTGTTATTCTAATGAAATGTTTAGCTGGATAACGCCTCTTGTGTTTTTACAAGGACCTTGTTTTTGTGTTCTTCATATATTCTTTTTTGTAGCTTTTTAATCCCTTGGATAACCAACCCAAAAACCTTATTGCAGAAATGCAGTAGTTAGTAGCACTGCTTTTGTTAGAGAACCACAAATTATCAAAAATCTTCCATTCAAACCCCGCAGAGGAAAAAAATTGTATGCTTAATGGACAAGAGTTGCCTATTCACTGGTGAGTGGGTAGGTCATTCCTATTGAATGCTGATGTGGTCCAATAACAAATGCACAAATAATCTGCAAAGTGATAAATTAGAAAATTAGGGTTCCAAAAAAAGAGAAAAAGTTATTGTCCCTTTTTGTCACTTTCCTGATATTGTAATTATAAATTATTTGTGTATTTGTGATTGGACCACATCAACGATAAGTATGAATGTCCTACTCATCGGTGTATAGGCAAGTCTTGTCCATGCTTAATTGAAGTTGAAGTTCATTGTTTTAAGTATCCTTCATTTTATCGGAATAAAAATAATTTCATACTAATACCTATAAGATAAATAAATTTATTTTTTAACTAGTATGTATGTATATTTAAAAGTTTCACAAGCCAAATTGAGTCCACTTGTGAACAACAAAGCCGCCTTAGAACTCAATATTTTGAGCTCATCACCACAAGAGTCACTGTCACCATTTTCTGTTGCCGTCAGTGACTGTCGGATATGGTCGCCGGAGTACCTTTAGACTCTGTTGTCTTTCTCGGTGAGGGAGTCTCCATCCAAGCCCTAGCCGAGAATCTCAGCTGTGTTGGCATTGGTGTACTATAATATAATGCAACCCAAAAACCGTACATCAACTTGTAAGTTCTATTCGAGGCCATTTGGATTGAATATTTCTATTTTTGTTAATGGAGGCGAAAATTGGTGTCTTGACAATCAGAGGATTGGAAGATATGATTGCACCCTTGTTGCGAAATTGCATGAACGTAGTGTTTTTGAAGAAAATACATGCTCAGATTGTCAAGTTCTCACTATCACAGAGCAACTATTTGGTGACAAAAATGGTAGATGTATGTCATCACAATAGAGATATAGACTATGCAAGCTTGCTCTTTCAGCAGATGATAGAGCCAAACACTTTCTTGTACAATTCAATGATTAGAGCTTATACTCACAACCACATGTATGTATTAGCAATCAATGTGTATAAGCAAATGCTGAAACACCCACATGGTGAAGAGCACATCTTACCTAACAAATTCACATTCCCATTTGTGATTAGGTCCTGTGGAGGACTTTTATGTGTTGATCTGGGTAAGCAAATTCATGGGCATGTGTGTAAATTTGGGCTGAAGTCTAACACTTTAATTGAAAATTCATTGTTGGACCTGTATACAAAAGCCAATTGTTTGACTGATGCACATACACTGTTTGAGGAAATGACTGAAAAAGATGTGATTGCATGGAACAGTCTTCTTACTGGGCATATTAAACTGGGGCAGATTAGAAGGGCAAGGGCTATTTTTGAGGAGATGCCGGATAAGACGATTGTTTCCTGGACAGCAATGATTTCTGGGTACAATCGAGTTGGGTGCTATGCCAGTGCCTTGGATGTTTTTAGGAGAATGCAAATGTTGGGGGTTAAACCTGATTGGGTCAGCCTAATTGCTGTGTTGCCGGCATGTTCTCAGTTGGGAGCTCTTGAGCTAGGAAAATGGATACACTTTTATGCTGATAAAAATGGGTTCTTGCGGAAGACTTGTATATGTAATGCTCTTATTGAAATGTATATGAAATGCGGGAGCATAAACCAAGCTTTGCAGTTGTTTGATCAAATGTCAGAAAGAGATGTGATTTCCTGGACTACAACGATTGGAGGGCTAGCAAATCATGGGAAAGCCCGTGAAGCAATTGAACTGTTTCAAGAAATGCGGAGGGCAGAGATGGAACCCAATGAGATCACCTTTGTTGGTCTTTTATCAGCTTGTGCACATGCCGGTTTTTTGGATGAGGGATTACGATACTTTGATTCCATGAAACATAATTATAACATAGAACCAGGAATAGAGCATTATGGCTGTTTGGTTGATCTTCTCGGGCGTACCGGGTGTCTTGACCGGGCTCTTGAACTCATATACAAAATGCCAATGAAGCCGGATTCAGCTATTTGGGGTTCTTTATTAAGTTCTTGCAAAACTCATCGCAACCTTGAGATCGGCATTACTGCAATGGAGTACCTTCTAGAGCTTGAGCCAGATGACACTGGAAACTATGTTTTACTTTCAAATATCTATGCAGACCTTGGGAAGTGGGATGGTGTGTCAAGGATGAGAAAACTAATAAGAAGTAAGTGCATGAAGAAAACACCAGGATGCAGTCTGATTGAGGTCAACAATGTGGTCCAAGAATTTATATCAGGTGATGATTCTAAACCGTTTTCACAAGATATCTACTGGATGCTAGAGCTGCTGGCTTTGCACCATAGCAGAACCCACAATTTGATTGAAACTGTACCTGAAGATGGGAGTCAATATCTGTGTTAAAATAAAGACCATCTCTGATGAGAAATGTATATCTAATGGGTTGGTTCCATCTGTACCTGAGAATTACAGCAGGCAAGATCATGGTTTCTGGAGGAATGCTATAACCCATTGAGAAGGAAAGAGGGGGAATGGATTACCTAAGGGGGGATGACATACAGAAGTTCAGAAGAGTGGCTTTGATTTTGGATGACGGTGCAAAACTCATAGCCATGATCTTGCCCTAACTTGAACAAGATGTTTGAAATCATAGGCTCTCTGAAGCCATGCACAGTGAAGACTTTCAAAATGACTTTTGGACGAGAAAACATCAAGAGTTGCCTCATTCGGTGAAGGGTTTATCTCTGGTGAGCATGTGTGAAGCTTATAGCTCAGATTTTTGTGAATTAACATTCGAAACTGATATTTTAATTGTCTGTCATGCTACTCAATTTTTATTTTCACAACATTCTGATGTTATGCCCACATTTAGTTTGCCTTTCTTTATAACCATGTTTTATTTGGCTTGGCTTCTGATCATTTTCTGATTTTGCTTGAACTCAAAAAAAAGCAAGAAAATAGTCTCCATTTGATTGATGACATAGACCAGACAAACCAATTTGAAAATTTATGTGGACAAATTAGAAACAATAAGCCTTTCAAAGTGTTCTACCGAATTTGATCCTACATATATCTAAATTTTCAGTTAAATTTCCTAATTCCATGATCCGTGGCATGCAGATCTTACAGATGTTCTGTAGGAAAGTCCATCCTGAAAGTTCAACAGGTTTTCAAAATTATGATATGTTCCACAGAGAGATCATGAACAACTTCAACTATGAAGAGGGGTGCGCCAATGGAGATCAATTATCTCCCGAGTCCAAATGAAGATATCACAATAATTCCTCAAAGACCCATCTCAAAAGTAAGCATACGACGCTTCAAGAGCGGGTACCTAAGTCACACTCAGTGGGAGCGATTCAAATGGAAACAGGGAATGCTGTATCAATAAAGATGCAGACTGTAAGTACATAAATATGCACAATGCCCAGAATCCATTATAGAATGTCCATTGGATGTTCCATGACTTTTATGATAATTATAATTGAATGTGCAGAACCTACAGTGTGGTCCACATAGATGTTGGCATTTGCAAAAATTGGAAGAATTGATTAGAGATAAAGGGTATGGTGGTCAAGCAAGATCAGTTTAAAATTGGCAGAGAGGTTTGGCCATGGTCTCCGTCGAGGTCTTGGTTCGATGCTATTGTGCGGAAGACAGGTTGTTGTACTTTTAAATCTTTTTGGAATGAATGTCAATTGAGAAGAGGGAAAGTGTAGATGTGTTAGGATGCTGATTTTATGCTGAATTTTTATTTTTATTTTTTTTGTACTTTATTGTTTTTTTATAATATAAAAACCCCATTCAAGAAAACATAAATATAAAAAGAAAAAATCGGAATAATGCTTCTACAATTTTGCATATCCCCAGCATTATCGTCTTTCAGAATTCTGCATGGCAACCTTCATCAAATTCATTGAACAACACAAATGGTTCCATCTCTTTAGTTCCCTCCCATACGTCAATTTACTTTCCTGGTTTCTCCATTTATTGTTTAATGTGGTATTTGGCATGGGTTATATATATATATATATATAGAGGAAGGTATTTTGGAACATTATGGGACATAAAATGTTAAGAGAGGACAAAAGAGTAACTTAACCTAAAGTCATAATCTCTCTCTATAACATTCTCTTTCCCTTTATAATACTTCCGTACATACTTCAATCCTATATTTGAGAGCTTTCGAGTAAGATTCAGAAGACGAATGAGAAGTTGGAGTGCTTGACAAGGGCTTTGTGACTTCACAAGAAACTCCTTACTAAGACCATTCAAGTTATTAGTAATGTCCGTGAATTTTAGCAAACAGATTTATTGGATTTTTTTTTATTTTTTATTTTGGTTAAGTGCTAAAC
This sequence comes from Cornus kousa, assembly GCA_025631255.1. Classification (NCBI taxonomy): domain Eukaryota; kingdom Viridiplantae; phylum Streptophyta; class Magnoliopsida; order Cornales; family Cornaceae; genus Cornus; species Cornus kousa. The sequence continues at coordinate 1,437 of JAOTQH010045250.1, read as the reverse complement.
AATTAATATTTATGTAGAATCATGCTAATTTTAGATTGTTTGACTTGATTGGTGTCTTCGTAACTCAACTCAATTTTTTTCCAATTTACTTTGACGAATTTTCCATTAACCAACCGAGACTATTAAATTCATTGAAATCCAATAATTGATTTCAAATAATTGGTATGCCATTCCAATTCTTCCACTGGGACCAGATACAATTACTATCCATACATCATAGTCCTAGGCTTGGAGGAAGATCCCTATTACTCTAATATTTGTAATTCTTCCATGGTGAGAATGGCCTTGCCTAATAATATTTCGTTAAAGATAAATATGTACTAGTGTAAATTCACCGCCCTGCAGTTAAGATTGAATAGTCAAGTTGTAAGGTCAATCTAGGAGGAATGTGAATGAGAATATATACCTCTTAGTAGATAAATACATTCAATAATTATATTCATTGATGTACAAGCTCGCTTAGGCTATTACTTTGGTGTCATAAACTACTCTTTCATCCCTTTATACTTGAAAATATATAAAATAGAATATATACATATAAATATATTTAATAATTATATTCATTGACTTGTTGAATATTATTTATTACTAAAATAAATATTAATGAATTGTAATTATAATTATCTCTTTTATCCTGTGTCAATTTTATGTTTATTGATCATTTTAGAATTTTTGTTAATTATGTTTTATAGAATAATTTTCTAATTTATTATTGTTAAGGTTTTGTAAATTGTTATCATTATTTAATTATCTTAATTAATATATCAATGTGATTATTTTAATAAATTAATTTTAGTTACTATTTGAAATAATTAAATATTAATTTTAAATTAGATTTTACTAACGTGAAATGTACTCTTTTACTAGTATGGTGTATATCAATAGCGCTCTACTGCTCCCTGGTGAGCAGGGAGTAGTATATTTATTTTTAATCCTAACCTTAGAATCTAATCTTACATGATTAATTAATCAATTTTTTTTCCTTTTTATATTTTAAGAAACTTGCTTCTTTTTCTTTTTTTTTTAATTATTATTACCATTATATATTATGTTTTTAATGGAAATAAACTAAAACCAAATTGGTTAGAATTTTCTTTTACACCCATACAAAAATTCATTTCTATCGTTTAGCTTCAACCATAGAAGATTGAAACATAGAAGGAAATTTCCTTCCATACTTCATCGATTCTAATAATAAATAAATTAAAGAGAAATAAGTAACTCGTGTTTTTTTAATTTTCACCCATACATGATAAATTATGTAATAAAAATTATGGAATATGGGAGGGATTTATCATTAGAATGGATAAAGTATGGGAGAATATTAAAAAATAGGACTTACTTATTTCTCTTTAATTAATTTTATTCTTCTTGGTTGCGAAGAAGTGCCACGGTGGGAATTTTTTTATTGTCTCGACGGTAACGAAGAGAATGAAT
>JAOTQH010044820.1:0-17553 GCA_025631255.1 Cornus kousa | reverse complement strand
TCTCTAAGTTTTCCAACCACCTTCTAAACTGTCGTTCCACTCCTCTGTTGCTCTTGGTTCAACTTAGAAACACACCTTCCCATCCTCCTTGAACCCCTCTGTGTATCTTTCAACTTCACTCTGGGTTTCTCTCAAATCCTTCCCACTACTTCTCTCTACCTCTCACTCCGGGAATAGGGTTTATTTCAACCCTATACAAACATATAATATTGTATTTATAGGCTTCACTTAAAAACTTAATTCTAATTCTAAACCAACTATAAGTCGGCTAAAACCCTTACCTTGATAAAACATAAAAATCCTATAATAATTTATACCGTTAAAACAATTATACACTTAAAACAATTATAAAACTAATTAAATCAATTACATCCATAAAAGAAAATAATACTAATACAATTAATGTAATAAAATATAATTAAACACTTAAACGAATAATTCCAATTAAATGATAAAAATAAATCAATTAATTCAATTAATTCAAGTAAATCATCACCACAATTAAAAACAATTACCAAATAATCAAATAAAATGCCACATAACCAAATAAAATGCAATTAAATAATAAATTAAATACCAGGAATATGGTTTTAAAATTAAGGGCTATTACATATACATACCTAGATTAATTCCAGGATATTTAAATTGAATTAATCAACCTGTTTTGCATATTATAATCTAAGTTTAGAGTTTATGTATATGTTAATGGGTTTGAATAGATTTTTAATATTTTTATGACTTAATGTATGAATTATGTTCTATAATGTTGAAAGTATGTTTTTATAATGTATAATCGTTATTAGGCTCATTCTAGAACATAGATATGAAGCTTTGAACCTTCAACAATGGAGGTTTGAAGAGCAGTGATCGTCTAAGACGAAGAAGATGAACATCACAGGATATCGGTCGACCGGTATAGGATTTTTGTCTACCGAATAAGGGCTATCGGCCAATCGTTATGAAATATCGATCGACCAATTTTCTAAATCGGCAAACCGGTAGTGCTATCAGTTGACCAATTTGGCACTAGGATGGATTTTGGGAATTTGCATACTGTATATGTTTGTATGTTGTTGGATGACATGCCATTGAAATAATATGGTTGGATAGCTTCTTCTTCTTCTTCTTCTTCTTCTTTTTTTCGGATATGATGGATTTTATATATTTATAGATATGTGCCATGATATGAGCTTGAGTCTCAGGATCAGTGGTCAGGGAGCGTACATGCTTGGGATGCATAACTGGATATAATGGATAGTTTTTTGCCCTGGTAGGTCTAGGTACTCATACCTACTTTATGTCCGTTCTGCATGTTGTCTACTATTTAGGTTGAGGTCGCTTTATAGTCCGGTGAGAGTCCTTTAGTGTGTGTGTGTGTATATATATATGTGGACTACGAGTTAACTAGGATGTATACGTGTATCGGGTTTATTTGTGGGATGTACTAAATTAGAACTTGTTCGTAGGCTTGACCCACCATTATTTTATAGGTGTTCGTCAGTTCTAGACTTAAAGATTGTTCGTGCTGAGCAGAGGCAATCTACTTCACTCTTCCGATTCTACATAGGAATCTTTTTTATGTTTTAGTTCTTGGATTTCTTTATTTCTTTCAGTTGAGTTTTGGATTAGAGGTCCACATGATGGATTCTCGAGATGGTTACTGGTATCAGAGGATTTGGATTGTTGGAAGATTATTCTATTGGATTATTTTAATGGAGGATTATTATTTAGTTTTCTTTTTTACTTTATTCTTTATTCTTATTTCCTTTTGTATTCAGTGTTTGTTTATTACCTTAATTGTTTGATATTTCCCTTGGGTTTGGGTTTAGGCTTGATCAACCTATGTCTCGGAGTTGAGGGGTATCACATAACACAATTAAAATTAATCCCGCACTTAAGAAATTTGCCTGAAGAAAAAATGCTTGAGCAGTTAATCTTATGCTCTAGCTTTTCTGCCTATGCTTGAGCTTTTTGGAAAAGGCTCGAGTAGGAATTCCATATTTAGCCAAATTTCTTTAATTTATTTTCGAAGCGTCTTTTTGCTCAACATTTAATATTTTAGAATTTTTGATCATGGTGCTCGAGCACCTTGGCTGGGATGCTCGTGTAGAGAAAATTATACTCGAGCTTTTTGAACTTCTGCTCGAGCTTTTTAGAAAAGGCTCGAACATTTTGGTCTTGAATTTTCGACGTAACTTTTCATCTTCCCAGGTGGATTTATGCTCGAGCATTTTGTGAGAAATGTTCGACCTCTGGCAATTAGAATTTTCGAAGCATCTTTTCATCTTCCCAGGGGAGTTTGTGCTCGAGCTTTTTGGAAAATGCTCGAGCATTTTGTTTTATACTCGAGCAGAGAATTCTGTGGTCGAGCATTTTTGCCTTAGTAACTTTTTTTGTTTCATTTCACTTTGTGCTCATGCAGAGATACTTGTGCTCGAGCTCTGGCACTTGAACTTCTTCAGAATCCCCTGTTGGACTCCAAACTTACTTCAGATGGTTTGGGACAACTGCATAAGCCTCGGAAATAGTCTTTAAGTCTCCAGAATCAGAAATCACCTACAAAAGACAAATATGCAAATATCAGTCTAAAACTGATAGAAGTATCACTTAAGGTCTCAACATATGCACGTTTAAGGGCTCAAATATGCAATATTCAGCGCTCATCAAGAGTCTTACAAATATTAAATAGGGTTAAGTGCAAAAAATACCCCTGTAACATAGGTTTTGTGCACAAATAGTCCCTCATTTTTAAAATGTGTATTTCAGTCCATAAAGAAAAAGAAAAAGAAAAAGAAAAAGAAAAAGGAAAAGAAAAAGAAGAAAAAAAGGGTGCAAATAAGCCCCTCTGACCACTTTTCGGTCAAAATTGACATAAAGTAAATTTAAAAACCCCAATTTGTCTTTTTCTCTTCCTATTATACCCTTTTCTAAGGGGCTACTTCTCTCCTACGCCCTACCACCTCCACCATCCCCAACCCCACCACCAACACCATCCTTACCACCACTACCACTATATTTATTTTGGCCATTCAATTCAACCACATAGCCAAAGTTAAGTGTCAATCAGTTGAGTTGACTCAGTGTGTCATCAAACAAAGCCACTTCATAAACCTAGTTGTTGGTGGCTGTTGGCGACGGTTAAGGACGGTGAGCTTGGGACGTCATTAATGTGTCACTGGTGATGGCAACTGATGAGAATGGTTTGTATCTGTTGGTGTTTGTCATCCGGTAAAGATGAAAGCTTGCCGCCAGAGTTTGGTTAACGATGAAAGGTTGAGGTCTCATTTTATGACGATGAGATGGCGAACGGTGAACCTCATAAGGTGGTTCCAGATAGGAGTAGTTTCGCTGCCTCTGAGAAAGAGGTCAGTGGAGTTGGCTAAGTACAGCCTGGCGGCGATGAGGGCCTTTACGATGGCTATAAGGCTCAACCACTACTTTACTCCCTCCCTTCATTCCACCACCATGTCCACCGCGGCCGCCTCTGCCCTTTCCTCTCCCTCCATCACCTCTACCGCCACCATGGCTTTTAAAGCCGCTGCCACCTCTGGGGCCTCAGGGGCTTCTTCTTCCTTTGAAGCCCCTTCCTCTTCTCCTTCCATCACAACCACCACTGCCCCTTTCTTTCCCTCCATTAGTTCTACCACCACCACGGCTTTTAAAGTCGACGCCACCTCTGGGGCCTCTAAGGCTTTTTCCTCCTTTCCCTCTATCACCTCGGCTAATGGGTAAAAACCCTTTAGTTGGGGAAATTGTCATCCCTAACGGACAAGACTCATTTTCATTAATACTTGTTTTTAAATTTAAATCTAATTTAATAGTTCAATCTTGAGAAATCCATGGCTTCTTCTTAGGCTTAATTCTAAGCTACACTTGTTAACTATCCAAGCCAACAAGTGCACCTATCCTAAGCTAACAAGCAGGTGATTCACAACCCTCCAAATGTCAAGCTCCAATCAACTCTTTTATTTGAGTATAAGTGTAAGTTAGCTACTTTAGGCAAAAATATCCAAAAAAAGTAGAGAACAAACAAAAATCAAGTCCTAAAATTACCAAACATTATTGATCGCCAGCAGGAAAACGTCACAACCGTCCCTCGTTATGTTTATACATAATTCAGCACTGTAAAATCTTCAACACAGACACAGAGAGTTGATTCTATACACTACGCTGTGTGGTAGTGGTTTTCTGTTTGGTTTTCGAAGGTTTTTGTTTCCCGATCGTATGTTTGGGATGCAGGAAAGTGGTGGGAAAAGTTACTCGGTGAATCCCAATGACTACAAGCTTCTCGAAGAAGTCGGTTATGGTGCCAGCGCCACTGTTTATAGGGCAATCTATCTTCCTTATAATGAAGTTGTGGCCGTTAAATCTTTGGATCTCGATCGCTGCAATACCAATCTAGTGAGAACTCCTCACCCTTCACTTGAATAATTAATGGACTTCACTGCTAGCTCACTTGCATAGATTTGATATGCAATGTTCTATTTCTGATTTGATTTTCATTGTTAGAGTTCGTGATATTGTACTCTGCTTTTGATCTGTTTCACTTCTGCTTTCATGTTAAAATAGGAGAGGATTGTGTGCTGTTGATTTGATTTGATTCGTAAATTGTGACTGATTTTATATATAATTAGGTATATGTGTATTGTTAAGATGATACATTCTGTTCCTTCTTACTTAAATATCCACCAACTTAACATCCAAAAAACCTCTACCTTCGAATAATTTTGTTAAATTTGTATAATTGACTTCAAGCTGACTAGGTCAATAGCTATCCAACTTCTCTTTATCAAACTTATTGGAATCAGGAGATTGTTAACCCAGTTTAATGGTTGCAATTCGATGAGTCAATCCCAAGGTAGATGAGCTGAATTGCTGAAGAATATAATTATCATAGCTTTGGAAAATATAATATCATTTTAACTTTTACTTCAGTTACATTTTGGTTTTCACATTTTTACAATAAATAAATATATTGACTTGTCTTAAGAATACAAAGTGAATGCAAAACATGATCATCGTCAACCATTAGGATCAGTATCAAAATGTATTTTATAATTCTCTTTTTATATTAAATTTGTAGTAATGGAAGTAATAACGTAAATCCATATGCGTCATACAATAAAAGTGCATGGGCAAGCTCTCGCAAACTTGGTTGGTTGCAATATCATTGCTGTCTCATTGAAGGTTGCATAAGTGTTCTAAAAACCTTCTATCTCCAGGTATTTAGGCTGCCACTTGTAATAACTATATTTAGGCAACTAATTTAGTGCGCAATAGATGCTTTTCCTTTTTTTTTTTTTGATGGTTAAACATAAAATAATAATTAAATTTATTTACTCCCTCGTGTATTAAATGGGTTATAGTCACTTATTTTATTTTGATCTGAATTCTAGATTCCTCTTTTAATTTTCCACATCCTTATATTCCTTGTTGTGATACCGGAAGCACATTCATTTCATTCTTGTTTTCACATATCTCAACTGCTTTGTTTCTTATAGTCATTCATGGTCTTTCAAGTGGTTACCTTAATACTTCAATATTAGGCTTGCATAATGAACTTGAGTTTTTGAAAACTGGACTTTGTAATTATAAGTTTTAAATGGTCATTAGTTCAGTTATTGTGCCAGAAGTGCTCTATACAAGGATCTATGACCATGGTTCCCTTTTGTGCTTTAATTGAAGGAGTGTGTTCTTTTGCAGGATGAAATTTCTAGAGAGGCTCAAATTATGAGTTTAATAGATCATCCTAATGTAATAAAGTCACATTGTTCATTTGTTGTTGACCGTAACCTTTGGGTGGTCATGCCATTCATGGCTGAGGGCTCTTGTCTACACCTCATGAAGATAGCATATCAAGATGGATTTGAAGAGTCTGTTATTTGTTCTATCCTGAAAGAAACTCTTAAAGCTTTGGAGTACCTGCATCAGCATGGGCACATCCATCGCGATGTTAAGGTTAGTTGAATCTAAGATTTTGAATTATTATAATAGGTCTTTTCTTTGTTTCATTTTCCCTTTTAAAAAATCCAGGTTGGTTAGGTGGCAATTTGGTTTTTTTTAACATTTGTTGTTTTAGGCTGGAAACATACTACTTGATAGTAATGGGGTGGTGAAGCTTGCTGACTTTGGTGTCTCAGCTTGCATGTTTGACAAAGGAAATAGACAACGTTCAAGAAATACTTTTGTAGGAACTCCATGCTGGTGAGAGATATTGACAAAGAACTGAATTTGTTTCTACTTTTCTCTTCTTTACATCTGGTTATCTTTCAAAAAATCATGTGTATTAATAATTTACAGGATGGCTCCAGAGGTGTTGCAACCAGGGAGCGGATATGATTTCAAGTGAGTATTTTCCATCACCACAGATGCCATTTTACTTATTTAAGGTTTTAGGAGTATTAACATTCCCGCCTTTATATATTCAAAACCTTACTCAACCTGAATAGGGGAATGCTTTAAGCATTTTTGTACATCACAGGATACTTGTTCAGTTGTTTGACTCCTTAAATTTGCACCAACTCCTTTAAATGAAAATATTTGTCAAAATGGCTACATGCTGGTTTTAACAAGAGAGGTATCAAGAATAGCAAAATGCTTATTCCAACTGTAGAGAATTAGTTTGTGTTGGCCTTTATATTCCTATGGGTTTTTTTTTTTTTTTTTTCATTGCTATAAATAATGAAACCTGTAAGTTATTTGAAACTTCTTTTATTTAATTAATTGAGATGTTCTTTTTATTTTATTTTATTTTATTTTTTTTCCCGGGTAAATCTTATGAATTGAGATGTTGTATTTCTAAAAAGAAAGAAAGTGTCTGTGCACACATTCTACAGCCCATGTATCTAATGATGTCATTCCGGTTAGATGCAACATAGACATATATGCAGTTGTATGCTAGAATTTAAGTCCATGTTGCAGAAGAAGTTGTCGCCGTTGTCATCATCCTTGCCTTAATCCCATATGAATGGGGTCGGCCACATGAATCTTTTCTTCCATTCTTTTCTGTAACAAGTCACCTCTCCTCTAATATTTAAAATTTTAAAGTCATTTCTAATGATTTTATCCCATGTTAATTTCGGATGCTCTGTCTGCCTCCTATGCTCTATGCAAATTATCCTTCCTCTTCTCACCGGTACATTTATAGGTCTTTTGTATATATGTTGCAGAAGTGTTGATACAATTAGATTCCAACTCAACTAGAAGTGCCTCGTTATGCATGCTAGCTAAAAGCATAAAATCACCAACATTGGGGCATTAAAGATTTTTAGGTTTCCAAGCTGAGTTCTAAAAACCCTTTCATCAGTCACATTGAAGCCCTGAAATCTATGCCCGTTCATAACCTCCTAGTAGCACGAATGTCTTTTAATATGCTTTTGCCCCTCTATGGATCAATGGATGATGAGATCTAGGAGCTGCTGACAAATATTGGCATAAAAACTTCTCAGGCCTTGCCAAACGACAGAGTTGAGAGTTAAAAAACAGGGAACAATTTTTTGGAGGATCATTCTTTAATCCCAGTTTGGTTTAGGAATTTAGTTGGCATCATGGTAGAGTCTACTTGTGAGTAATAATTCGAGGGGTTGACAAAGGCTATATTATATTGTATATTTGCCAATTTGTTCTTAGGAATATCTCTTCGCTCTCCTTTCCTCTGCTGGTTTGTTCCATGCTTCGACTTATGAAGATTCCCCGCTATTCACTTAAAAAAAAAAGGGCAAAAAGAAAACAGAATGACCTTTGGGAACTGTTGTGTTGATTATTATTACTTCTATATATATATTTCTTGTTTGTGTCCAAAATATTCTCAAGACGCTTTGTTATATTTGGATTGTATTTGAAAAAGAGTCTATTTAACAATAAGTTCTCAGAATCATTGCTCCTAAGTAATGGTGGATCAGAAAATTCATGCTCTATTTTTCATTTTTTATTCGTGGGAAGGGAGGCAACGAAGTTGTGGTAGGCCATTACCCAGTATGGTTCCCTTCAACTGAGGAAGCATTCTGAATAAAAAAGAATAAAAGACATTTTATCTAGAACAGATGGCGCAGTAGGGGCAGAGGGTTTTTCCGGTGTTGGGCATGCGAAATATCTATGCACCAACTTGAGGTCCTAATTTCTGGCCTAATTCTTCTTCTGATGATCGATTCAACCTCTGATCATTAACTAGTGTAAAATTTTATTGGTAATTTCATAGGTTAACAATGTTGATGACAATGATGAAGAACCAACTAAATATTGGATTGGTGTGAGTTGTCTTATTCATTTAAATTTATATTCCAAAATAATGAATATTGGAATGAGAAAAGCGCAATACCTAGAAAATATGCAATGGTAGTGGGATTTGGAAGGGGCTGGGATGTAATAATTGAAATTGGTGAGGGGTATTCAGGGAGAAAAAAAATTGGTGAGGGCCAAACAATCATGCAGAGGCTGCTTTACATTATAATTATATCGTGGGGCATGGAATATTAAAGGGGTACAATGCAATAAAAGAAGAATAATGGGGTTTAATGCAACAAAAGAAAATTCTTTGCTTGGTTTTCATGCTTGACCTTGGGTTCGGAGATTCAATGAGTCGGATAATTAAGATACATATCATACCCGATACACATAACCAAGTCCATAGCATAGCTTGGGGTCTTTTTGAGAAAACTTGGGGGAATGGATGGGATGCAAAGAGGTTATTGACTGTAGGCGTACTCTTGCAATTAATCATAAAAATAATAACTTTTCCAGATTCCTGCACCCAACCGCCTCTCTTGTACACCACTGTGTATAGGTGTGACATTTCATTGACCGTCTCCTACCACAATATTGTCCTTTCTTTCAATTTAGTACCAGCTGCATATTATGTTGATTGCCAAATTTCAATATTTGAAGGAACTATTGATGGATCTTTATAATGTCAATTCATATACCTTGATTATGATTTGGTTTTTAGTCTGTTTAATGCCATTTACGAACTCCAAGTTTATGTTTTCACGAATTAAATTAGGCAACACATATGAGAAGCACAACAATGCCAAATATAGGTTTATAATTTGGTTACCTATACCATCATTTTATTTTGCAGGGCTGATATCTGGTCTTTTGGAATTACTGCATTGGAGTTGGCTCATGGTCATGCACCCTTTTCGAAGTACCCCCCAATGAAAGTCTGTACTTTTACCTATGAGAATTCAACAAAAAAAATTCACACAGATGCTGCATGTACTTGAGAAGGCTTTCATGGAAACTACTGTACTGCGGCCTCTAACATATTTCTACTTTTCTTTTGCCATAGGTTCTCCTAATGACCATTCAGAATGCCCCTCCTGGACTTGATTATGACCGTGATAAAAAGTTCTCTAAGGTATCAGTGTTATTTCTGGCTAGTGAGTGTTTCTGAGACTACCATATGTTGTTCACTCTTATGTGCATGACATAATTTGAAATGTTAAATCACGTTTGCAGTGATGCCTGGTCTATAAGTTGGTTCATGAGGCTTCAATCATAGTTGCTATGTTGCATCAATGATTTTATAGATTGATATTTTACTTGAAGAATTTCCAGTTATGAACAGTCTTCTAAGAGATAGTTGCAATGTGCTTGGTGAAGGATTTTGTATCATATTGTTTATAAATTGAAATTCTAAATAAATAATTTCCAGTTGTGAACAGTCTTTTAAAGAAATGGTTGCAATGTGTTTGGTGAAAGATCAAACAAAGAGGCCAACTGCAGAAAAATTGTTGAAACACTCCTTTTTCAAGCATGTTAAACCTCCGGAGCTTTCTGTAAACAAACTTTTTGCGGAGTTGCAACCATTATGGAACCGTGTCAAAGCCCTCCAGGTATCCTATCATGGTTTTATGGAATGGATCTCTTATTTCTGCAGCTCCACTTGTCTTGGTATATTTGTTCAATAAACTTGCCAAATTATGCAGCTTAAAGATGCTTCACAACTAGCTTTGAAGAAAATGCCTTCAGCAGAACAAGAAGCAAAATCACAGGTTTGGGACACTACTCAAAGTAATTGTTCGGATTAAGATTGCTTCTTATCTGTTCAAGTTTCCTCTATTATATTTCTTGAGATCACATGACATTGTACTTGTTTATAGACATCTTTAAGAGCAGAGCTATACCTACTTGCCATCTTTCAATTGATCAAGCCCCCAAAATCATAGCTCCATGGTTTCGTTATTGATGATTAATCCAGAGAGCGTCTTTCACTTGGCCCCAAAACTCCAAACCATCAGAGGCAATCTGATTGAATTAGAAATAAAAAACCATTTCTTCCAGAAATTTAACCAGAGGCCCTTAATTCATTTAGCTGTTCCAAAGGTAAGCACTACCAAGATGAAAGAATAACCTTTGATAATAGATTTAGGGTTTTCCAATAGGAGGGTTTACCTCTCTGTAGATGGCTCAGCATCTGCACTGTCATTGACGAAGTATTTAACGAATTTTTTCCAATGCAACTTGTTCTTGCCAATTAATTAAATAATTAACTCGACTCCATAACTTAAGTTACAGTTGCATCATCTGTATAGATGATTGCATTAGCACCTTCTTGTTTGAGATTGCAATTGAAACTAAAATGTCTTGTAGCTAACTTCTCTATGATATGAACAAGCAGCCCTTTGTTTAAAAACGGTGGTTTAGCCACCTTGTCGCTTTGCATTTATATTTATATGTAGATTAATAGGCAAAGGCAGTACTGTCACTGAAGGGGCTTAGTACATGCGCTGTTGCTGCTTTCACTATGTAAACACATCAAACACACCACTCAACTTAACAAAGTCTAACCCCAACTCTTTGGGATCAATACGTTAAACATGCTTCGACTTAATTTGCACTTGATTGGGTGCTTCTTGATCCCTGGAAAATGATAGGTACTACAATGTCGTCTATAACTTTGTGGAATCTTGTCATTTAATATTTGCGTAACATCTATGATATCGTATACATTTCTTGCATCAAATAAAATTAAATAGATCAAATGAATTTGGGGATTTTTTTATTAAGCGGAATCTAGACTTAATTTCCACTCTTTATTTCGCATTTCGTTTTCTCCATTTTTTTTTTTAATGATAATTTTTGGCTTTTCTTATCAGAGTGAATATCACAGAGGTGTTAGTGCCTGGAATTTTGATATAGAGGATTTAAAAGTCCAAGCATTGCTGGTATGTCACATTTTAATAATTTTCAAATGCCAATATGCTCCACATAATCTTGAGTAAATTGCTGCTTAAATTTTATTTTATTTTATTTTTTCTCCTTAATGGTGATTATGAACGGACCCCCACCTACCTGGCAGGTGCAAGATGATGATGAAATGCAAGAAATTAGAGAAGAAGTTGAGAGCATGAAATCATTTGTTAACAATAAGGTCATTGAATTTTTTTTTATATTTATAAATATTTATTTTATTTAAAGCTGTTCGAGTTTGCTAGATTACGTGCTGCTTCTTGATATTCAATTTATGCCTAATTTTACTTGAAAATTTTTTATTCTAAAGAAATAGCTTATAATCTACTTTTATTATGCAGGGTGCATATAATTTAAGATCTAGTCTGGGGAAATCAAGTTCCACAACTGACCTAATTTGCAGGTAAATTTTCTGTGGCTTTATCAGCACTCACACCTTGCAAGTCCATTTTGGTTTTTGTTGTTGTGCTCAAAATCGTATTTATTTTCAATGTAGTTGTAATGTTCTCGTGTTCATTAAAATCCGGTTATTATGTATTTTAAAGCTAACCATAGTCGTCATCATCATCATTATCATTATCATTATCCTTGCCTTGATCCCAGCTATATTTGTGATAATTTTTTATATAATGCCTGTGAAAGGGAGGATAAAACAAAAAGTTCTTCTTTATTATTTATGTTGGTGCTGAGCAAGGATGTTTAAAGAATGGCTCAATTGTTTTTACACTTCTCCTCCTATCATTTAGTTTGAGATGTTAAACCAACTATCTTTGAAAGGGGACATGGAAGCCACTGGAGGAAGCTTGCCGTGGTAGAGACGCTGCCGGAGTCTACTGCTCCGACCAGTCACCGGAGTCTTTAACTCCGGTGAAATCCTCTGCTACTTTATTTTCTTACGTTCTCTTTCTCTGTTGGCTTCGTTGTTTCGTTGGTAGAGGTCTTGTTCATGAAAGCGCTCGATAGTTAGAAGTTGTCTTATTTGGAGGTTGCCCGTCTTCCTCGTCTGGATCTGAAATGGGAGGTGGAACGAATTTCTTCTCAAAAGGATCATGTGTTTAGGGTGGATAATCTCAGCACTTCTTCTCGCCAACAGGTTCTTAGGGCTTGTCTTGTTGGGCGTTTTGATAGAGAGGTGGGATCTTTGGAGGAGACTGAAGATTGGGCCACGAAGACCTGGTTGATTTCGGGCGGGGTTAGGGTTAACTCCTTGCCGGACGGACTGTTGCTGTTCCGGTTCCCGTCGGCGTTGGAGGCTTATAAGGTCCTTGATTGGGGCAAGAAAGTTTGGGGTGAGGCTCAGCTCTTCATCAATCTCTGGTACTACAGGGTTGGATGCTCCGGTTTGAGATTGAGCAATAATTTCCGGCGAGTCATTTTGTATGGTTTGCCGTTGCATCTTTGGTGTCAGAAGCTTTTTGTCGCAATTGGTGATGTGTGTGGAGGTTTTCGGGAAGTGGAGGTGTTCGAGATGAGTGACACGGAAAGGATTGTGATTACTGTGGCTAACGGTGGTGTGATTCCGGCGAGTATAGTGGTGGAGGATGGCCAGTGGGCATTCAGAATCTCGTTATCTGAAGAAATTGCTCCGATCACGGTCCCACTAACTTGGACCAATTCCGGAAAAGGTGTTTTGGGTCCAACAGCGGCGTCGGCTGCCCTCAGTCCGATTCACAGATATGGTGGTGAAAGTAGATCTAAGCCGGAGCTCCAAAAGGTGGAGGTGCGGCATAAACAGACTCAAGGTCAGGGACATGGGAGACGCCACGCGCCTCAGGCGCGTGGTAGTGGAAAGGATAATCCTGTGACACGTGGTTGGAGGAGAAACAACGCCCGTTACGAGTGGAAGACAGCTGCCACTCCACGTGCTGAGCCACGTGATTCTCGGCGATTTTCGAATTCTAAGTCTTTTGGGCCTGATAGGGTTGGGCCTTATTTTCATGGGGCTCATTTTGAGGGTTCGCAAGGGACTGGGAGAGATAAGCATGTGTGGAGTGGGTCTAGGCCATCTTCTGGTTCGGGGCAATCTTCAATGCCCGTTAGGAGGGATGGGAGCCTTAAGCTTTCTGGGCCTATCGTTGTTGCTGGACCAGCCCAGATTAAGTCAAGTTTGGCTAAGGAGAGGGTGGTTAAATGGGGCCCAAATAAAAGCCTTTCAATTTCACTTCAAGGTGGGCAGCCCAATTCAAAAAGGAATCATAGTCATTTTTTACATGAATCTCATCAGGACACGTCTCAGAAAAGCTCAGCGGTACGTTCTTGGACGAGGAGAGATAAGGCGAACTGGGCGAAGGTGAGCTTGAGCATGACGAAGGGGAATGGAGTTTGTCCGAAGACTTTTCGGCATGGATCATGTTGTCAGAACAGGCTCTCGGGTAACAGATTTGATCTTCTTCAGTCTGGATTTTTGGGGGATGATGAAAATGGAGACTGTGAGTCCATGGAGGAGGGTCTCTCTTGGAATTCTTTGAAGCAACCTAAAAAGAAATGGACCAGAAAGGACAAACAAAAGTGGGTCACACGTAAGGATTCTCATTCGTGTCCAGGTAAGTCATTTTTTTCTCATGTCCGGAACTCTTCATCAGCTTCTCTTTCTGCTTCTACTCCTTCTTGTGAGCTATTGAGAAGTAAGGGGAAGGAGGTTTTTGCTGGGAGGCAGCAGATGTTGTCGCCTATTCTAGAGGGTGACTCGGTGGGTGTGACGGGTTCTGCGATTGGTTCCGAGTTTGGGGATGTTGGGCCGTCAAAAAGGGATGGGACGGTTTGTTTGTCTGGTGACAGGGATTTCAACCAGTTGTGTGCCGGGTTTGCTGAGACATGCTCGGAGTTTTCTTCCGCATCTCGGTTTAATGATTCCTCGGGGGAGGAAATGGGCAGGTCGGCCAAGCTTCTTTTGAGTGGATCGGCAAGGCCTTGTTCTCCTCTAAAAGATGGTCCAGTGACTTGTTTGAAGGATTTTGTGCTTGACTTGGTGACTGTTTGTGTGGGCAAGGATATCCATTTTTCCTTCAGTGATGAATCAGCCTCTCTTTTGGTAAAGGAACTGCAGAAGCACAAATTTTCGCCTGATGATCAAACTGTTGACTGCAATCTGGACCCTTTCATCCGGGATGGTGTTTTGGATTATGGTGAGGACTGGTCTTCTCATGTTGAGGAGGCAGTGGTGGACAAGGGAGGTGAGGGAGACGGGTGCAGGTCTCTTGATCTAATGTTGTGGGAGGAAGAGGGTCATGTTAACTTGGGGGTTGTGGACCTATTGGCCATTGTTCTGCCAGAGGGCTTGGGTAATAAGGAGTGTAGACAGGAAGCTGAGGATACTGGAAAGGAATGGGTTAAGGCTAATATTGGGGCCACTAGTGAACTTCTGGGTGTCTCTTGTAAGGGCAATCGGAATCAGGCCTTAGCAATTCTCCAGGCCACGGCAGAGGGGAGAGAGGGGGAGATGATTCAATTTTCCAGAAGGAGAAGCCGGAAGAAGATCATTTCTCCGTGGAAAGGGGAAAGGGAGCTTAGGAATCTGTGTTCTAATGTGAATTATGATAAGGTGACTGAGGGGGTGAAGGAGAGGGGGAGTGTGAAGAGAGGAGGGAGGGATAAGGGGGGGGATGGGGGTGAGTGGTTCCTTATGAAGCTACGACTCTTATCTTGGAATGTCCGTGGCCTCAATGGTCCGGCAAGCGAAAGGCGGTGAAGATGGCGATGAGGAAATGGGGGTTGCATTTGGTGTGTCTTTAAGAAACAAAGATTGATTCGATGACTGATCGGGTGGTGAAGAGTTTGTGGGGCAACCGGTTTGTTGAGTGGGAGGCGCTGGATTCTGTTGGGACTTCAGGTGGTGTTCTTATTATGTGGGATAGAAGATGGATGGCTAAGGTGGATGTGTTTAAGGGGATCTTTTCTTTGTCTTGTGCCTTTGTGATGGAGGAGGATGGTTTCACTTGGGGCTTTTCTGGGGTGTATAGGCTAGTTGATGATGGTGTGAGGGATGGTTTGTGGGAGGAGTTGAGTGGGGTGAAGGGGAGGTGGTCTCTTCCTTGGTGCAT
Organism: Cornus kousa; assembly: GCA_025631255.1. Lineage (NCBI taxonomy): Eukaryota > Viridiplantae > Streptophyta > Magnoliopsida > Cornales > Cornaceae > Cornus > Cornus kousa. The sequence continues at coordinate 2,323 of JAOTQH010044820.1, read as the reverse complement.
GGCAGGTGATTTTAATGTGGATAGGTCCACGGCGGAGAGATCTACAGGAGGTCCGTGGACTCAGGCCATGATGCACTTTTCTGATTTTATTGATGGTCATCAGCTTATTGATCTCCCTCTTGAGGGAGCTTCTTTCACTTGGTCCAGTGGAAGGGAATCACCAACTTTTTCTCGCCTTGATAGATTTTTGATCTCCAATGATTGGGAAGAGAAGTTCCCGGATGTTGTTCAGGCTGTGTTGGCTAGGGTGACTTCGGATCACATTCCTTTGGTTTTAGATTGTGGAGGGTTGAGATCTCGTTGCACACCTTTCAGATTTGAAAATATGTGGCTTCGTGCGGATAATTTCCAGGGACTTGTGCATTCTTGGTGGGAAGAGAACCTGGTGGTGGGTACATCGAGTTTTATCCTTGCGGGAAAACTTCGTATTCTGAAAAATAATCTCAAAAGGTGGAATAAGGAGGTTTTTGGGAGTTTGGAGTGGATAAAGAATAGGGCTTTGGCTGATATTGCTGAGATTGATAGACTTGAAGGGGAGGGTGTTCTTTCTGAATCTCAACGCAGTAGGAGAGCAGCTTGTCAGGCAGAATGTGTGGAGATTGCAGTTTTGGAGGAAATCTCGTGGCGACAGAAATCTCGGGCCTTATGGCTCAAAGAGGGAGACCGAAATACCAAGTTTTTTCACAGAACCGCTAATGCTCATAGGAGGAATAATCACATTGGGCAGATGCGTGTGGATGGTGCGATTTTGGCTACGAAGGAGGAGGTGCGTAGCGGTATCGTCTCTTTCTACCAAAAGCTTTATTCTGAGACTCTTCGATGGAGGCCACGTCTTGATGATCTTCACTTTGATTCTATTTCTGCTGTGGAAAGAGATGGGTTGGAAAATCCTTTTTCGGAGGAAGAGGTGCTGAAGGCTCTTAAGAGCTGTAATGGTGATAATGCTCCATTCCTGGACGGCTTTACTATGAGATTTTTGTTGGAAAGCTGGGAGGTGGTCCGGTACGAGGTTATGGGCACTTTTCATGAGTTCCATTCCACGGGGAGGTTTGAGAAATCACTGAACACATCTTTTATTGCCCTTATTCCTAAGAAGGGTGGTGCTTCTGACATCAAGGATTTTCGACTAATCAGTTTGATTGGGTGCGTTTAGAAGCTCATCGCAAAAGTCCTTGCGTTTCGATTAAGGGAGGTTTTGGATGGAGTTATCTCTGAGTCTCCGAATGCTTTCATTGGGGGTAGACAGATCCTGGATTCCGCTCTTATTGCCAGTGAATGTGTGGATTCTAGATTGTGTAGTGGGGCTCCTGGGGTTCTATGTAAGCTGGATATCAAGAAAGCCTATGATCATGTCTGCTGGAATTTTCTGTTCTACCAGTTGGAGAGGATGGGTTTTGGTGAGAGATGAAGGAAATGGATTGTTTCATGTGTGTCCACTGTCAGTTTTTCGGTGTTGGTGAATGGGTCCCCTGCGGGGTTTTTTAGCAGCTCTTGCGGTCTGAGGCAGGGGGACCCTCTCTCCCCGTTCCTTTTTATTATTGTTATGGAGGCTCTTAATAGGTTAATGAGAAGGGCGGTGGATTTTTTATCAGGGGTTTCAAGATCGGTCCCGACTCCATTCAGCAAATGGAGATTTCTCACTTGCTCTTTGCGGATAACACTATTGTTTTTTGCGAGGTAGAGGTGTCCCAGTTGAGGTATCTGAGATGTGTCTTAGTTTGCTTCCAGTCTGTCTCTGGTTTGAAAGTCAACGTGGGCAAGAGTGTGCTTGTCCCTATGGGGGAGGTTCACGAGGTGGACACTCTGGCTGCTGTTTTAGGGTGTGGGACACAACGTTTCCCTATCTCGTATATGGGTTTGCCGCTGGGGGACTCGGCCAGGAGGGTAGGAAGTTGGGACCCGGTGATTGAGAGGGTCGAAAGAAGATTAGCTGGTTGGAAAAAGCAATATCTCTCCAAGGGTGGTAAAGTTACGTTGAAAAGCATTTTGTCAAGCCTTCCAACGTATTTTCTTTCGCTCTTTCGGGTTCTAGCCTCGATTGTTGGACGTCTTGAGATGCTACAACGAAACTTCCTTTGGGGGGGTCGTGGGGAGGAGTTTAAGTATCATCTTGTCAGACGGGAGCAGGTTTGCAGGCCTTTTCAGTTAGGCGGGCTTAGGATTAGGAGATTGGCCCCTTTTAACTGTGCTCTCCTCGGTAAGTGGCTTAGGAGATTCGGCAGTGAAAGACATAGATTATGGAGAAGGGTTATTTCTTGTCGCTTTGGGGAGGAGAGAGGGGGGTGATCAGCTAGGCCAGTCAGGTCTGCTAATGGAGTAGGGG